>RCHF01000049.1:0-56577 GCA_003987895.1 Neonothopanus nambi
CATCGTCTAATTCACAAGAAGGCCAGAGCAGTTATTCACCGGTTGTTCCTTCGGATTCGTCTCTTGATCCAACTGAACGTGAAACTCCGTATGGGAAAAAGTCGCAAAAATCACACTTTGTAGCGAGGCCCGGAAGGCGCGGGTCTTTGGTCGAAAAGTTGGAGCGCGCGCCAGAGGTGTTCGACAACTCCCGCTGGAATGATGGGAGTCGATCAAAAGAAAAAGCTAAGAAGAACAACAAGGCTCTTGTTGAAAAGAAAGTCTCTGCGGACGTGTATATCCCATCGACAGTGTCTGTCAGCGCTCTAGCTCAGCTGCTGAATGTAAAGTTAGGTGTGTACCCTCATAGCTGAATATTCCAATGAAGTATGTTCAATGTCATGAATCAGAGAAGTTACAACGTCGAATGGAGCGGTCAGGGATGGCAAACGAGACTTCACATGATTACGGTGCGCTTACATGGACTTTTTCCTGGCTGTCGTTGCTCATTTGCTATCAGTGCTCACCTCGGATTATGCTGTTCTTCTGGCGGAAGAGTTTGGGCGAAATCCTATTGTGAATGATGAAATGGCATTCAACATATATCCTTCGTTCGTCTTTCTTTGGCCGTTCTCAGATCACACTTTGCAGGCTAACAGTGCTTTGTTAGACCCCCGCATTCCAACCCCTCCTCACTTCCATCCCGCCCTCCCGTGGTCACGATAATGGGTCACGTTGACCATGGAAAGACAACTCTCCTAGATACTCTACGATCTGCTTCTGTTGCGAAGGGCGAAGCCGGCGGTATCACCCAGCACATCGGTGCATTTTCAGTCCCTGTACCTGCCTCCAGTGGGAGCAACAGTGGTCCGCGAACGATCACGTTCCTAGATACTCCAGGACATGCTGCTTTTTCTGCTATGCGAGCCCGAGGCGCAGGGGTGACGGATATCATAGTTCTGGTTGTTGCCGCTGATGATGGTATCATGCCTCAAACTCGCGAAGTAATCAGTCTTATCAAAAAAGAACAAGACAAAGTTGGAGTTGTAGTAGCTATCAATAAAGTAGACAAGCCGGGCGTCGATATAGTAAGTTCCTCACACCATCTGAGGACTGAAACAAGTCTAACGGTGCCGAATGCACTCTCAACAGGAAGGCGTGCAAAAGGCTTTGCTTGCTGAAGGGATTCAATTGGAAGCATTTGGCGGCGACGTTCCCTCGGTCGCTGTATCTGGATTGACCGGTCAGGGTCTTCCAAATCTCGTGGAGACACTTTCTGCCATCGCTGAGATGCAAGATCTGCGTGCCGAGCACGACGGTCTCGTACACGGTTACGTCTTAGAATCAAAGGTGCACAAAGGACTGGGGTATGTCGCCAGACATGCTTCGATTCGCAATTTTTGACTCTGATCTTTCTCATTCAGTGCTGTCGCCACTGTCTTGGTCCTTAGAGGTTGCCTGAAAGCTGGATCTCATATTATTAGCGGCGTGTCACAGGCGAGGGTGCGTGTAATGACTGACTCTACCGGCAAATCTGTCAAAGCTGCGACTCCCGGCATGGCCGTGACAGTTTCTGGATGGAAAACTCTTCCCAGCGCAGGAGACGAGGTTCTTCAAGGGTCTGAGTCAGACATCAAGAAGGCCATCTTGAACCGCTTGCGAAAAGCTGAAATTGAGGCTTCACTAGTCGATGTTGAAGCAATCAATGAGAGCAGAAGGCAAGAACGAGAGCGGAGGGAGCTTGAAGCGGAGCTCGGAAAGGATGCCGTGACTGCCCTCGATCAGACTCCTGAAGGTCCTAAAGAACTGCGTCTTGTCATCAAAGCCGATGTCAGTGGAAGTGCGGAAGCCGTTGTGGGGGCACTTCAAGGTATAGGTAACAACATTGCTACGACTAAGATCGTCTCTTCTGGAGTGGGCGATGTGACCGAATCAGATGTCACTATGGCGAAGACAGCTGGAGGTGAGCTATTCGCTAGTGCCCACGTTCATCCCTCCGTTATACGCATATTTCTTGGACAGGTATTATTGTTGCCTTCTCTGTCAACGTGCCTAAGCAGATCGAGGTTGTGGCCGCTCAGAACAACGTGTCAATCGTTTCGTCCAGCATTATATATAGGCTAATGGATGAAGTGAAAGAACATGTCATCAAGCTTCTCCCCGTTATCATAGAACAGAAGGTCACAGGCGAAGCCACAGTTTTGCAATTGTTCGACATTCAATCGAAGAAGCAAACTATAAAGGTTGCAGGGTGTAGGGTGGTAAATGGGCTATTAGAGCGAGCAAAACAGGCAAGAGTCGTCAGAGATGGGCAGACTATTCACGAAGGTGTGGCAAACTTGCGCTCATTATTACTTGTGTTGACAAATGGTATGCTCTAGGCCCTCTGGAGACTCTACGTGTGATTAAAAAGGATGTCACAGAAGTGCGTAAAGGGTCTGAGTGTGGTCTTAGTCTGGCTGGCTTTTCAGACTTGAAGGAGGGAGATCTTATTCAGGTGTTCTCAATAGTAGAAAAACCTGGATTATTATAGATGAAAGCAAGTTATAGCCTTCTAATTTCATATCGTATGGATACAATGTAGAATTCAACGAGCTTGGCTACATAATACAGCTCACATCTTGATCAAATTTTGTTCTTGTTCTGTGCGTCCAAAGCAAACTCCTTCGCGCCCACGGTGCCTGTTCTACCTGTGACACCAAAGGTCAAAGATACGTTTCCGAGATCATGTGTTGGCTTCTCAAGAATGGTCCAACTTCGCGTATCTTGTTTCTGTAGATGTAACTCGACCTAACAAAAATGGTTGACAGCGACAGACAGAAAACCAGCTTAATTTCTTACCTTGGTGCCAAAAACTTGGTAGGACGATGCCGCAGGATCTATAGGGCCAAACAATTCTACCGTTCGTAGGAACCTCTTCGACGATGGTAGATACAAGTCAATGGATACCTGTAAAAATTGAGTCACAAATGGCATCAAAACGATGTTGAGCACACCTTATCCTGCTCGAACTGGATCTTGCTACGTTCTTTATCGACTGTCTTTGCGAACACGGATACATAGACCTTGTCCAAAGTTTGATAGTGGTCTATGCGGCAATTAGTTAATTCTTCTGCCTGGAAACTCATAAGCTGCGCCCTCTGGCTATCAACTGTAAACTGAACGTGCCTTATTAGAATTTACCTTCGGGGCAAACAGATGGCGCCCCGTTTTGCAACCCTCGATCTTAAGAAACTCATCGAACTCGAGTACTCGACGTTTGCAGCAGAGATAGCCCTAATATTACCGCCCATTAGAGCATAGGTCTTGGCTAATTCCAATGCTTACGATACACACACCTTACTTCCTTCCCTAAATATAGGCTACAAAGATATGGATGAGCAAGGGTCTGAAAGTGAATAGAAGTGGAACATAATCTTACAGGTGCAGGATGATAAACGCACTTCGTCCCTTCGCCATCACCGATTCTATTTTCAGCATCACTTACGAATACAACACCACAACCCTTGCGCCGACACGTCGTTCCAGGGGTGACAGCAACATCTAGGTCATCTTCTTCCTCTAGGAGTGAAGGAGGTGGGAGGGGTGTAGCCGTAGGTGTGGATACGACAGGCGCTTTTGATAAAGCAGGACCCGAAGAGTAAACCTCCTTGCCAGTATCAACTTCGGTCTTTGTAGGATTGACTGCGGCTGGCACAGGAGCGGCCTCTTCTTTCTCTGGAATGTCACTAGTATGCCGGTCAGTCTCTACGCATCCCTAGAATGAACAATATGTCGAGATAGAGGACAAATCTTCAAAATGGAGAAATTGAATAGCAGCGCTTAAACGCACCTTGATATTCATGAACTCATTAAAATCTAGAACTGGTTTGTTCACATCCGAGCAGCAAGACCAAGACTTAAGGCCTTCATGAAATACCTTGAAACAAAATCGATATTCAGCACGAAAGTTACATCGCGAATTTCACATACAGGTGCTCCAGGATGAAAGATGCATCTCTCCGCGCTATCTTCTGTATATTCCTTGCTACAACCCTTGCGAGTGCATCGAGGCATCTTGGTGATCAGAGGGACCTCGTGCTGTCAGGTAGTGTAAGGGACTAGTTAATAGTGAAGTACTTGGATCTAGTACAGAACCTTTCCAGACCTTTCGACGCGCGCGTTGGATTATGTAACACCTTGATGAGCCAGATTACTAAATTTTAATGATCGATTTGCCGGCTGCTTGTCTATCAACAATACAAAGTACCAGATGAAAGTCGATGCAAGGAGATTCAGAAGATATGTATTAACTTCTCACCAGCGTCACCTGCATCGAGATTCAAAGGATAGGAGCCGACATTTTGCCATTGTCAGAACTGTGATATCAACTACCAACGAAAGAAGGGTCATTTGGATACCCTACGTTCTCAAAAATATATAGTAGGGTCAACACTCGTTCTAATACTACCGACTTTGTGCCACAGCATGAGTCAGGCGTAGTTAAACTCCACTGCATCGTTAACGTCTAAATGCCAGAATCGAGCTGTGCCAAACGTATTAAAGGCCAAATGACTCCGAAAATCAGTGCAGACTAAAGTGCCAACTAGTCATGTTTTGAATCCACATACTGTGAGTTCGATCTACACCGTTTACAGAGCCCGAGTACGATTGCGTACTGTTGCTGCGAGGGCAGAACTTTTACGAAAGCAAGTAATAGTAGCTCTCGTCCGGAGATATCGATGAGAAGAACCGTCTGCATGGAAGAAACCACTGGCAAATGTGTGCAGTTAAAAATCTACAATTTGAGGAATGAACTCTGCCCTACATATATTGATCTGGGTCGATCAAGTGGATCGAGGCACGTCTGAAGACGATATGGCTTGAATCGAGGCTCGCATAAAGAACAGCCCAATTCGCAGCAGGAACAACATTCACATACTGCATAAATCATACATGAATTAAAGTAGTGTGGCTGAATGATTTATCCGTGTGTAGTCAATGCACGAGTTCTTCTACCGCACAAGATGCCGTTAGATTACTTATACTAGCAAGGACTGTAAGAAAAAAAATTGAGCATAGCATGCACCGTGCATCATCCTCAGCGTTGGAAACTTACGTCCTGAGTCGGCATCATTCCCACTATTATAAATTCAACTCCGCGGCTCTTGAGCACCCAACAATACGGCTTCCCATATCGTATCTACCACAGTTGAGTTTACTTGATCAAGATGTTTTTATCGGACATACCTGGGAAAAATCAAAAAGGTCCGTGCGCCTGCGCAAAACCTGTTCCCATCCCATCAGTAATCCTCAAGCAAGTCAAGCAAGTTTGAAGCCTTTGCGTTGTTTAATTCCTTGCCAGGTGCTGAAACACCCTTGTTTTATGAATGTAGATAGCCGACGACGCTTACACTGAACTACGATCATCTGCGAACTAGGCTTTAAGTTCGAAAATCTCCCGCTGCATAGAAGTCAAAATCAACATGGCAGCAGATACGGGTGAAAGAGTACGCAAACTGAATCATCTCTGTCAAAGTGAAATTCATAAGAACAGCAATATGATACTCACGAGACATTTCCGATGTCCGAGCCGACTTGATCTGGATCTTCTGTCTGTCGAAGAAAGGGTTGGATTGAGCCTGGCCTATTACTCTTGTTAATCGAAAGCAGATGCAGCTTCTCCACTGAAAAACTGTTCCATATGGACGAAAGAAATCAACCAAGCTCACGGCTTGAAAGTCTCGTGAGGATGTCATTCATTTAACTTTAACTGTCGCCTCCCGGCTTCCCTGCTCCTCTCCATGTCCAAATGGCAACAATCACAGAGGCCGATAATAAATCGGAAAAGTGGAAACCCTTGTAGATGAGGATAGCAAAAGCAGAGAGATGGGTATTTCATTATTGCAGCGTAATATCGCCACAGTAAACCATATCTTTACCAGCAACATTGACAGGCATCAGGTATTCAATCCAGGTCCAAAAGCTTCCCAAGCCAAGAAACCGATACCCCATGGGCCGACTCTGCCCAACGTTCTCAGGAAGACTACTAGTTTGCGAGGAGTATCTGATGAATTTGCAGTTGCAGTACTAGATAAAGTGGGATCGCGAAAAAAGGATATCAATCCTTCTGTGCGGAATTGGTGAATGACTGGTTTTAAGACGGAAGAACCATGCATATCTGAAAGTTGGTGCAAATGCACGATCCGTCTTGCATGATCCCAAGGCCGCCCGGTGAGCTCGTATGCTAGACCGGCTAATGCCTTCCACAGGGTACTGAGATCAGCTTTTCTGTGTAAATTAACGAGAGCACAAAAGAAACATACTCCTCCGGAAACCAGTGTAACACCGTGAATGAAAGGTGGCATTTGACGTGCAAATGGCAGTGATTGTTTTGCTTGGGCCTCCTTGCTGAGTTTCATTGAAATCTCCCTGGCTTCTGAGGCTATATGACGAGTGATTTCGAATATAGAGAAGAATACCGCAAAACCTGCATTGTGTTTAGTCCACAATTTGTAGTGTGATCCATGAACGAGCCTTACCACATATGTCTTTTGCGCAACCCCAACCCCAGCCGTCCCACCCGCGTCCAGCCATATCGCCTACATCCTTCATCCAACGTCTTACTTGTCTAATATCTTCTTTGTTTTGCTTCGGAGTGCCAGGTTCTCGCGCGGTTGTTCCTCTAAAAACCTCTTTCCAGGCATGCGACCATGAATGATACACTGTCCCACCCTCAAATAGTATTCGGACATTCTCAGCGGGTGCTGCGACAAGTGCTTGCGCACCGCCAGCGATAGCACCTGATAGAGCAGCTGTTATGATAGGATGATTACCAGTGTGTGGTTCTATGAAGCTTGAAGCCTCTGCGTATGTTGTCCATAACACGGTTCCAAGTACAGCGTTGACCATCATTGGCGGAACGAAATGCTTAGGTATAATCATGAACTGTTGGTTGACATTTAGTGCCATTATCCAGCTAGAAATTCTGCCTTTGGTATAACTGACCCCATGATTCTTGACCAACGAAGTGACAAAGCCAGCATTTAAAGCTGTCCCTTCCCGTGACGCCAGCCCTCGTAATGAGTGCCATCCAGAGACTAGTACGTTGAAAGCATTCAATCACTAAGATTTAATTTGATAAAGACTCAAGAAACACCTTTGGACGGTCTAAATAATCTCACAGGACGAGAGAAATATAAAGCGATGCTTCGAGTAGCAGTGCGAGCTAAAGCGGCCTGCAAATTTGCTTGGGATTCTTCTGAAAGATCATCAGCCATACCCAGGTCACAATATGAAAGAGCGACGAACTAGACTCCTGGTATTCCTCATTCTTACTCGAGGGAGCTTTCATCCAACTCTCATCCACGTTTCGTAGAAGTTAGATACAATTGATCGACTCGCCAAACGTGGCCCAGGACTGCATTAGCGTCAGTATTCAACAGCGGTAAACAAAACACCCCAGGCTGCTTCTGAATCTCAGCTTCGCCCATCATAGCGCCACCGATTTCTCTTGCTGGACCCTGATTCTTTTGTTCTATTAGTACAGCATTTGTGCCTTGAATGGCGTCTAAACGGTTACTTAGCTCCTTGATTAGATCCCGAGGCCCAGTACCTCCAGATTTTTCTTTCATCCCAGATTTTTTCTCTCCGGCAGAACAAAGGATTTTGTTGACTGCTGCTTTGATGAAGCTCGACGCTACAGGAAGTCGACGTGTTCAACGTAAACGGAAGCAATTTCAAGACTCCGCAGCTCGTTCTCGTCCTACAGCCAGCCTGCTGGACCTTTTCCTTCCAGATGAATACTATGAATTCTCTGAGGTGCAGTGTTTTTTAAATTCTCAATTCTACTAGAAATTCGATCAACCAGATTGTACCTAGGGCCACTACGATGGTGTGATCAACAATTACCGGGAAATGCATTTAATATCATGGCCAACTTCAGAAATGCCCGGGCTTACACCGGTGTTGAGTCGATTATTCTCGTTGCTTCCATCTCAAAATATCCAAACGCACTTGCTACATTTAGCGTCGGATGGTCAGATCCTGCCCCATGTAGACAATATATCTGCCAGTGGATCGTGGATCTTGGGTGTGAGCCTTGGCGCCAGCCGGATTCTTCGGCTTGAGAGCTGCTCGAATCCAGATGAAATGCTTGAAGTGCTCCTTCCTTCTGGAAGCGCTTATCTACAAAAGTACGTCTATGTCATAGTCACACCGTACGATTATTGTCGCTTGAACTTGAGCAATTGCTCTAGGGACTCTGTCAGGTTTCGGTACAAACACTCTATCCTAAAAGAAGGTACTTTCGATGGTGTAGAAATTGAGAAAGGCCAGCGAATGAGCATCATGGTTCGGGTATGCACAACTGCTTTCATTAAACGCAAATCCTTCAACTTGACTTTCGTAGGACCTAATATCTCCCGATCCCTAGTGAATATCTGCCGATCCCTCGGTGATACGGCTTCCCTGTATCCGAGTCTTGTTAATTGTATCTTCCTCTCATCTGTAGGGGGTTGTCCCTGGGTGTCCTCGGTATGGAGGGTTAACGACCAACAGAATAACGAGTACAACTCCAAGCAGATGCAGAGACAACAGATGACCACTTCCTTCAGAGCCACCTCATTGAGTAAGCCGCTGCGGTCTAGTATATGCCATCTCAATCCCTTGTGGTTTCGTTTCCGAAAATCTGCCCAAATTTAAAAAGCATAGTTTGTCATCCTTCTTCCGCCGGCTATTGCTCGTACCCTGTCACTTCTCAGAAGTTCATGGCCCGACACGATCAATACCTAAGTTTACTGGCTCACTTGATTTGAACTTTGATTGCCTGTAGCATTTACCGAGCAGCCAAAGTCTTGGAAATCGAATTCGAACTTCGAAGAAAGTAGGGAGTGACAAACATGAGGCTTATTGGGGTCGAAACGAATTAATGTGTCAATCTTAATAGGTTCGCGCCAGTGATCTGATAAGCTGGAATAGGTGGAAGGGGATCATGGTGAGAGAATGCCCTCTTTGTAGTTTACATTTTGGTATGTAGAGTAATAATACATATAGAGTACGAGGAAGCCGTTGATACATATGCGAATGATACAATACAATCAAAGTCCCAAAAATGCGGTGTGTAGTAAAGTTCGTCTATGCAATGTGGTATCTGGAGAAAAATAGATTGTCTTTGGAAGTATCTACTCAAATGCATTCCATTTATGCTTTCGTGACGGATGCCGCACTATCGGGAATATGAGAAAACGGGGTATTTGAATCGAACCCATGAGACTCACGGCAATTGAAAAGGAGCCCCATTGTCTGGTCTGATAGTCAACATCAGGGTACCCTGCGAATAACTTAAGATCACTCGTGAATGAGATCAGAGATGACGAAAACGTACATCTGCCATAACGGCGGAGGCTTGCACCGTCCCGTATAGCATCTGGCTGCGAGCGTTGAAGAAAAAAACTCGTGTGCCGACCTGGAGTTTCAGTCAGAGTAGATCCCGTACAAGATAGAAATAGATACAAACTGGAAAGTTGTTGTTCATAGCCAAAATAGTCTCACTGGTGACACTCGATTCGTGAGTTGCAGAACTGCTTGTCCAAAGTTACGACGAAGGTCTTTATACCATAGGAAAGCAAGACCCAGGAATTATAGAATGAACTTGATCGAGCGAGGCTTACGAACAGGGTCACCTTGGAGAATTCGGGGTTAGGACATCTAGGATCTGGAAAGGATGAACCTTAGACGAGTGGTTGGAGAACTCGAGGGAACATTGTGTGAAGAAGACGGATGTAGTAGTGGCCATTAAAATTCCGAGGGCACTAAGTTCATCGCTGGTTCCAGATTATGCGATCGGTTAATAGAGCAAGCTGTGTTAGTGTTCAGGAAACAGATGCACAAGCTCGTACGTCGATGAAGTGTTATTGATCTTCTTGGTGAGTACTCGAGGACCGGAAATAGGCCTAAGAGCATACTTTCATAAGTAAAATCAGACGGTCGAAGAAGTTTAGCCGATCGAAGTCAAGGCAGGCACGTCTTCAGTTGATCTACAACAGTGGCACGTAATAGACACGCGTCGCCATATACCCAGCGTCGAAAGTTCTTACATTTGAGGATACGAAACCAGTTGTGAAAATGAATAAGAGGGAGAAAGAATTTGAAACACGACGCGCAGAACCTGAGAATTATTTGCCAACTCTTGGTTATTAGCTCAGAAGAGAAGATCTGAGGGCAGACCCCCACAAGCAACGAGAGAAAGGAGAGACCAGAGAAACAGAGGTGCTTCATCTTCATAAATATTAAACCTAAGAAGGAGGACCTCGAAAGAATGAGTTAGACGGTTCGAATGAGAAGTTAGAGGTTAAGTATGGGGCAGAGAACGATTTGCGCATGTTTGTACACAGATTAGACTGAGTGAGGGCTGTATTCTAACGTTTAATCTCTGACTCCTTGCAGGTTCAGGCGCTGATCGCTGGAATTGTATGCCAGCACCAGTATTGCCCTCAAGAAACACCGTACCGCGTCATGACATGTCTGTGATCCTTGTTACGGGCTCTTATGATCACGAAATCCGATTTTGGGAGGCCTGGAGCGGTATATGCTCTCGAACTATAACTCGCACTGGAGAATCTGGGGTGAGATTTAGTTGTATGTTGATATCCGTGCAATATTTGACATAATGCACTCTCTGGCACTCAGCAAGTCAATCGTCTCGCCATATCGCCTGAGTACGCAAGTCTTGTTCATTACTTCAGTTTGGAGCATCAACTCTCTTTATACTTCTAGCAAGCGTTTGTTAGCTGCAGCTATACACAAGAAAGTCAATATATATGACATTGCAAGTGCTTCGTCTGAACCTGTAATCCTTCCCACTATTTCCGTGTGTATATTTGACTAATAGTGGCTTCAGCTCATAACGTTCGAAGGTCATACCAAGAACGTAACCTCTGTATCATTTCACAGCGAAGGCAAATGGCTAGTGACTGGGAGCGAGGACGGAACAATCAAGATCTGGGATCTTCGGTGCGCTAAATGGGTCCTTTCTCTCCTAAGTTTATCTCATCTTATTTCAAGGAGCGCGCATTTGCATCGAACTTATGACAATACGAACGCCGGTAGATTGTACTCCAACTTAAAGTGACACTCATTTTGACTTCACATGATACTAGTCAACGACGTATGCGTGCATCCAAATCAGGGTGAACTCATTTCTTGTGACCAGTCCGGGAGCATAAAGCAATGGGACTTATCTGAAAATATCTGTTCGCACGAATTGGTGAGGAGCAAAATTAGTGTTCAAGATTGTTCTTACTGAGATCTACTTAGACACCAGCCGGTAAAACCCCCATACGTTCAGTCAGTCTGGCCCTAGATGGATCTTGCTTGGTTGCCGGGAATAACAAAGTCGGTGCCTGCGGCTTTGAGTTCTGATCGTATTATTTAATGCATACTACAGGGTCAATGCTATGTGTGGAAAGTAAACGACGAAAGCTCTGGTCTTCCCCGTTTTCAGGCTGTCACGACATTTCATGCCCATAATAAATATCTGACGCGCTGCCTACTGAGTCCTGATGCGAAGTAAGCCTGTTTACTTTTCATGATCTGCCGCAACTCAAACCATTGTCCAGGTGTCTGGCCACCTGTTCAGCAGACACTACAGTAAAGATATGGTCAATTTCCCCTAATTACGAATTTAAACAGGAAAAGGTCCTGACTGGCCATCAACGATGGGTATGGGACTGTGCCTTCAGTGCAGATTCTGCTTATCTTGTTACGGGTAAAGTTCACTGAAATGCTGTCCCCGTTCGCATGTCTCATGATCAATGTTCACAGCTTCCTCTGATCATACAGCTAGGTTGTGGGAAATGGCCTCGGGCGAGACAGTTCGACAATATAATGGCCACCACAAAGGTAATGTTCCCTCTTTCACCTTCTGTAACAAGTGTCGATTGACATAATCTAGCTGCAGTCTGCTGTGCTCTTCACGACGGCGCTGGGTAGAATGTGGGATTCTTGATGGTGAGTGAAGTACCCTGTAGCCATGAGCTTCAGCAAAAGATTCCAGGGCTAATATATGTCTAGAATCATATTTATAGACCACGAACATTCATTGTCAAAATAGTCAAGCCGTCTCTGTTTGCGCTTCGCGCAATCGATGTTTCTTGCGAGATGTCAACATTGTAAAGTATACTGGGGATATGTCGCTTGTAATTCACTGGTAATTCATAAACAGAAATGGCAGCTTGGTTGCTCTCTGCAAAAGCATCTAATCTTCTCACTGCCTCGTGTAGGAGATAACGATACCAGAAAAGCTGGTGTGACTGTTCAGAGAAATCGTCGGAGAAACGGAAGGTCCTCATTGATGGGGATTTTAGTCTCTGCTGGCTGGTGTGGTCACAGGTTAGGTCGCAATGCGGTCGAAGATCGCCATGTCTTTCTTCGCATGCACTGGCACGGTGTAGTGAACCTGAACGTTTCTCGGTGGAAATCTATGTCTCATTCCAAGACGACTGATCTGAACCTTCCCGCGAATCGTTCTAGCGTCAAAATATCTCAAGTCCTCGGTTATAGATTCTTTGTGCACAGTAAAACTGCGGTTGATGTCATTCCCATTCATGTTTTGTTGCAGAGCGAAATGACAATCTTCTGGGCGGTGGCAGTCGAGTATGTGTAACAGGAATAACTTTGACGTCATCCTCGGTATCATCTGTTCCATCCAGTTTTCCAGGCTCGGTTCATCTTATACTTATGTCAGCTTCTCTGGACAGAATGTCTTCATGCTCTATTCTGTCCCTCGCGAATCTCGAGTTCAGGGCTATGCCATGAACATCCATTCTCTTAAAGGTGCAAGCTTTTTGTACGGCACTTTGTCGAGTTATTTCGCGTGTTCTCCTCTTCTATATGGCAGACACATCGTGGGCGAGGTCTCGTTTGCGATTGCTATGCAACGTTCTTCTAGCCTTTTCGTGGTGTCGCAGCATGATGATTTAATCACTGGCCGCAACTTGCTTGTGGTTCGAGTGCTCGGTTCATCGGGACCGAAATGTCCCAGAAGAGATGTACGTTCCTTGTGATAGAAGGCAGTTTGTTGATGTTCTTGATTTGCTTGAAGGGTTGATCTGGCTAGCTCGTAGCGAGATATCGAGAGCGATATCAGGATAATATCAAGATCATAGAGAAAAATGAATCAAGTTTGTGAGGAAGACGAGGATTCAGGGCAAATTCAGGGATTCATTTCGCGCAGGTCAGGTTCTGAACATGGGGGTTTCATCGACCAAAAGCCGAATGACAAGTTGGAATTTGAATTGAGAGACATCCCCCCAAAATATGCAGTCCTCACATACGTTCTGTGCATCGCTTAGGCGGCCGTCGGAAAAGGTGGGTCGAAGTTTTCCTCGGAAAACTGGACACGCATGGAGGTGCCATAGAGAAATCATTGACTTTGGGCGATGCAGTCAAGTTATGAAGGTTTTATGAAGGGGGTTCTGACTTCTTTGTCGCCTCATGTTGATTCTAACTAATGACGATCAGATCCTGCTACTTCTCAGATCGGACTGCCGGGACGAGGATGACACGAAGCTTTCAGTTTTGGCGAAATCGATGGTCTGTAGCACTTGAAAACATTCCAAGTTACGGTCAGATGTCAATGTGTCGTATGAAAGTGAATAATTCAAGCTCACGATGACTGTTATCGTGTTTCAAATGCGTGTGTGATTTGAGACTAGTACTGTTGACTGCCTACGGAGTGGACGTTTGACCGTCGAGCGCTGGCGGCTGAGCGTTGAGCGTTGAGCACTCAGTAGCCTTATGAAAGGTATGAGGCAAACTTCGATAGAGGGGACCTAGATCCGCGGCAGATGACACTTTGCCGTCCATTTCGGCAGCTATAAAAGGAAATTTATCCGTATTTGGGTGCAGCCGAGAATTTTCTCAGTCCGAGACTCCGAGTCTCCCTCTGTCTCTCTGTGTAGAAACACGTTGAATAGCCTCAATATCACAGAATCTTCATGTAGTACTAGGCATACAATCAGAACATTGCCTTAGCACACAAGTCCAAAATGCACCTCATCAGGCCTTACACCACTACATTGACCGAAATCATCGACTCTGCCTTCTATGGCAAGAGCACCAGTAGTATATGCTTATTTCTCTTGCTTGTATACTTTTTTATGTGAGGAAGAAAAGCCCCTCGAAGAGTCGAAATTCAACTCAAAGTAACCTCATCATCCTGTTAGAATTTAGCATAGTCATGATAGTGAATGAAATTTTGCGAGAGGGGACTGATTAACAGCAAACAGGTTCAATGGTGATGGCGAGAGCTCAGTGGCAGCAGGAGAGAAGATGAAGAGATGTAATAGGACGGAATGGAATTATAACTTCACATACTTAGTACATACTAAAACACAGGTGAGATTAATACTAATAGTAGGCGGCCCTACATGCACACATTGAGACGTACAATAACTTGGTCTGCGGACTTGGAGCCTCGGTAAGCAGTTAGATATGGTGAAGGCAGCATCATCCATGAATAATGTCGTGCAGCTTTCTGCAATGCCAGTCAGCCAATCCATATTCGGGTAGTGGTATGTAGAGAGTCGTGGAGGAGGGGGAGGCTGGTATATGCCTCGGCGCCTCTGTAGTTCATGATCTACATCTACATCAGGGATCTGTCACCTAAACACTCAGCTGACCCCGTCAATTAGACTCAATTAGGCATCTCGGCCCGAAGCGGCGACATGCCCGCCGCCGGAGTCGGTGTACCGGCCGAATCTGCAACTTCGGCCGAACGTATGGCTGAGTAGATGACTCGATAGTACGGAGACATACGGAAGAAGTCGGAGCGGGTGGCCGCCCCCTCCGCAAAATAGATAAGATTTGATTGGTTGGATCGGACGGAACACGAGCCAAATGTATTAGCCGCGTATCATAATTGCCTCTAATTTTTCAATCTGCTCCTTAATCTCTACCTTCACGAGCAGAGTCCTTCAAAGCTTAGCAGCCTTAGCTTCATTGTCTCTCTGCACATCTCTCTCATTCTACAAAAACTAGCTCTCTTCATTTCATGGCCAGTACTGTGGTCCACTTCACCCAACCTTCAGAATCTTTACCTCTTGTATCCGAGTCTGCATCTGCAGAAAATATTAGTGGCTTCCATGCTGTCGATCGTGATCCCGCCTCGTTTGCAGGCTCTATGCCCGCAAATCAAGGCTTGTACATGAACGAAAACGAAAAGGACTCTTGTGGTGTTGGCTTTATCTGTCATGTAAAGGGTGAACCCAGTCACAAAATCGTATCTGATGCTCGCCAGCTTCTCTGCGCAATGACGCACAGAGGAGCCACTGGCGCTGATAGTCGGGATGGTGATGGAGCAGGTGTGATGACTGGTATTCCTCATGACTTTTTCAAGAGAGAAGCGGAGCGAGATCTCGGCTGTATTCTTCCTGAGGCGGGAGAGTATGCCGTAGGCAACGTCTTCTTCAAAGCTAATGATCCTGTCCAGCTTCAAAGTCAGCAGGCTGTCTTTTCGAAGATCGCGAGTGACCTTGGCCTTCGGGTCCTTGGCTGGAGAGAGGTGCCAACAGATGGTACAATTCTTGGACCTGCCGCAAGCAGCAAAGAACCCTCCATTCTTCAGCCTTTCATCGTCCTTCGAGCACACTACGGTACAGGAAGCGCGAGTCAGAATGGTACATTTGATGCCAAGTACTTTGAACGTCAACTTTACGTTCTCCGGAAGCACGCAACCCATAGCATGTTTGTGTTTTTCTTTATTATAATAAGTATGAATTCAAAGCTCAATACATCGGATTCTTATAAAGTACGCTCGCCAAGGGTTTCTATATCTGCTCCCTGTCCACGAAAAACATAGTTTACAAAGGACAACTTTCGCCTCCGCAAGTGTATAACTACTATCACGACCTCAACCATGTTCTCTATCGCTCTCACTTCACTCTCGTTCACTCTCGCTTCTCAACGAATACATTCCCTAGTTGGGATCGAGCGCAGCCAATGAGATGGGCTGCTCACAATGGTTCGTTTCAAGCTTCGTTTAAGATACTTGCCAATCAGCTGACCAAAACATAGGCGAAATCAACACTGTCCGAGGGAATAAAAACTGGATGCGTGCTCGTGAAGGCGTTCTTTCGTCTCAAAATTTCGGCGATGAACTCGACCTCCTCTACCCCATCATCGAGACCGGCGGCTCCGACTCTGCAGCATTCGATAATGTCCTCGAGCTTCTCGTTGTCAATGGCGTTGTTACCCTACCCGAAGCCGTCATGATGCTCATTCCTGAGGCGTGGCAGGGTAATGAGAATATGGAGCCCGAGAAGAGGGCATTCTACAATTGGGCCGCATGCCTCCAGGAGCCCTGGGATGGACCCGCTCTGTTTACCTTCAGCGACGGTCGTTATTGTGGTGCCAATCTTGATCGTAATGGCCTCAGGCCATGTCGGTTCATTGTGACCAACGAGGACATCATGGTCTGTGCATCTGAAGTCGGCGCGTTGTACATTGCCCCAGAGAAAGTTGTTCAGAAGGGCAGATTGAAGCCTGGTCGTATGCTGCTCGTTGATACTCTTGAAGGCAGAATCGTCGATGACAAGGAGCTGAAGCGTTCCACAGCTGCAAAGCAAAACTTTGCTTCTTGGATTGAGACTCATATTTTGCACGTTCCGAACATCGTGAAGCGTGCAAGACGTGGAGGTGCGGTCCTCGAGCCGTCACTCGATGGATACCCTCTCAGCACTGATCCCAAGCTGTTGGCATTCGGTTACACTGTCGAACAGCTCAACCTTCTCGTCCTTCCTATGCTCTCTGACGGCAAGGAAGCGTTAGGTTCTATGGGAAACGACGCTCCTCTCGCTGCAATGGCTACTGCTCCTAGACTTATATATGACTATTTCCGTCAGTTATTTGCTCAAGTTACCAATCCTCCCATCGATCCTATCCGAGAGAACATCGTTATGTCTCTGGAGGCTTATGTCGGCCCTGAAGGCAATTTATTGGAAATGAAGCCAGAACAGTGCCATCGCATTCTACTTCCTTCACCCGTCATCTCTATCGAGGAAATGAACGCAATGAAGAACCTGAAGACGGCATATTCTGGCTGGCCCTCTAGGACTATTGACATTACCTTCCCTAAAGAGGAAGGTCTGCCGGGATACAAGTTGGCTCTGGAACGAGTTTGTAGCGAGGCTACCCAAGCTATCGATGATGGCGTCAAGGTCGTCATACTATCTGACCGCGCAGTGAGCGAATCTCGCGTTCCGCTTTCAGCATTAGTTGCTTGTGGAGGAGTACACCACCACCTTGTTTTGCAGAAGAAGCGAGCTAAAATTGCTCTCATGGTGGAGACTGCTGAGGCTCGCGAAGTGCATCACCTCTGTGTGCTCGTTGGTTACGGTGCCGATGCTGTGTGCCCCTGGTTGTTGATGGAAACAGTCCACAAGGTTGGACGAGAGGGCCTGTGCGTTGATTTACTATCCCTGCTTAAAGTCACTTGCTCATCCACTTTTTAGCATCAAGAATGACAAGACGGTGTCCGATCTCATGGATAATTACCGCCACTCGGTGGACAATGGTATCCTGAAAGTCATGTCAAAGATGGGCATTTCTACTCTTCAATCATATAAGGGTGCCCAGATTTTCGAGATTCTCGGTCTTCATAGCGAGGTCGTTGAGCGTTGTTTCATCGGTTCTGCTAGCCGGGTACAAGGTGCTACCTTTGATTTGCTTGCCATGGACGCGTTTGAGCTTCACGAGCGAGGCTGGCCTTCTCGAGAGACTATCATACCTCCTGGCATGCCCGAATCCGGAGAGTACCATTGGCGAGATGGTGGAGAGGCCCATATCAACGATCCTGCTGGAATCGCCAATCTTCAGGATGCTGTCCGAGAAAAGAACCAGACCGCCTACGATGCTTATGCTCGCAATGCCGATGCGCAGACCAGACAAGTTCACTTGCGCGGTCTCTTGGACTTCCGCTACGAGTCCACCACTCCTATTCCGATCGAGCAAGTCGAGCCTTGGAATGAGATCGTCCGTCGTTTCGTGACCGGTGCAATGTCCTATGGCTCGATCTCCATGGAGGCTCACTCCACGCTCGCTGTGGCCATGAACCGCCTTGGTGGAAAGTCTAACACTGGTGAAGGAGGTGAAGATGCTGAGCGGTCACAAATTCTCAGCAATGGTGATACTATGCGGTCTGCTATCAAGCAGGTTGCTTCCGGCCGTTTCGGTGTCACTTCCAATTACCTCGCTGATGCCGATGAGCTTCAAATTAAAATGGCCCAAGGGGCCAAGCCTGGTGAAGGTGGTGAGCTTCCTGGCCACAAAGTGTCCGGTTCCATCGCTCGTACTCGTCACTCCACCGCTGGAGTTGGTCTCATTTCCCCTCCCCCTCACCACGACATTTACTCGATTGAAGATTTGAAGCAACTGATCTATGATTTGAAATGTGCTAATCCCCGCGCTCGTGTTTCGGTGAAGCTCGTGTCTGAAGTCGGCGTTGGCATCGTCGCGAGCGGTGTGGCTAAGGCTAAGGCCGACCATATCCTTATCTCTGGTCACGACGGTGGCACTGGTGCGTCTCGATGGACAGGCATTAAGTACGCTGGTCTTCCTTGGGAGCTTGGTCTGGCGGAAACCCATCAAACGCTTGTTCTCAATGATCTTCGAGGCCGTGTTACGGTTCAGACCGACGGTCAGATCAGAACGGGTCGCGATATCGCTATCGCTTGTCTACTTGGTGCCGAAGAGTGGGGCTTTGCAACGACGCCTCTTATTGCAATGGGTTGCATCATGATGAGAAAATGTCACTGTGAGTCCCTTTTGAACTGTGTATGCCTGAATTCTTATCAATGCTGTCTAGTGAATACTTGTCCCGTTGGTATTGCAACTCAGGACCCTCAGTTACGTGCCAAGTTCGCCGGTCAGCCTGAGCAAGTCATCAATTTCTTCTACTATCTTGCGGAGGAGCTGCGTGGATATATGGCTAAGCTTGGCTTCCGAACCATCAATGAAATGGTCGGTCGGGCTGATATGCTCAAGGTCAACGAGAAGTTGCGCACTCCCAAGACTGCTCATCTTGATCTCTCAGCCATCTTAAAGCCGGCGTGGCAGATGCGTCCAGGTGCTGCTACCTACCGTGTCCGTCAACAAGACCATAAGCTCTACATCCGTCTCGACAATAAGTTCATTGACGAATCTGAGCCTGCTCTTACCAAGGGTCTTCCTGTTCACATTGAATGCGATGTCGTCAACACTGATCGAGCACTTGGTACTTCCCTATCCTACCGCGTTTCCAAACTCTACGGGGAAGAGGGTCTTCCAAGGGATACTATTCATATTCTTATGAGAGGATCTGCAGGTCAATCGTGTGGTGCCTTCCTAGCTCCAGGTATCACCATCGAACTTGAGGGTGATGCAAATGACTATGTCGGTAAAGGCCTGTCTGGTGGTCGTCTGATTGTGTATCCTCCGAAATCGTCAGTCTTCAAAGCTGAGGAAAATATCATCATCGGAAATGTTTGCCTTTACGGAGCGACATCAGGAGAAGCCTTTATCCGTGGTATTGCAGCAGAGCGCTTCGCTGTCCGAAACTCTGGTGCTAACGCCGTCGTCGAGGGTACCGGTGATCATGGGTGCGAATATATGACTGGTGGTCGGGTCGTCGTTCTCGGCACAACTGGACGTAACTTTGCTGCTGGAATGAGCGGTGGTATTGCCTATGTCCTCGATACCGCTCATACCTTTGCTTCCAAAGTCAATATGGAGATGGTCGAACTTGGAAAAGTTACTGACCCTCGCGAGATTGCCGCTCTACGTAGTCTCATCGAAGACCACAGACACTTCACTGGCTCGGAGGTTGCCAACCGTGTGCTCTTGGACTTCCACCATTTACTTCCTCTTTTCGTCCGTGTTATGCCTCTCGATTACAAGCGTGTCCTTGAAGAGCAAGCTATCAGAGAGAAAGAGGAGAAGTTACGTTCCAGTATCATTGACATGATTCCCTCGCGCACTGCTAGTCAGGTTGACTTGGCTTCGGAAGGTCTCGAGGATATCCTGCTCCCCAAAGTTCCCCCGCCTTCAGCTACTCCAAAACGTCATGAACCTTCTGTTGTTGACCTCGAGGATTCCCTGGTCGATGACTCGACTCAGAAACAACGTCTCAGCAAGTTGGACAAGACACGTGGCTTCATGAAGTACAAACGACTCGCCGAAGCCTACCGCCCTCCTCGTAAGCGTGTCAAGGACTGGAAGGAGATTTCTGCCCGTCTCACCGAGAGCGAGCTCAAGTATCAGTCCGCTCGCTGCATGGATTGCGGTGTTCCTTTCTGCCAATCTGAGACCGGTTGTCCCATCTCAAACATCATCCCTAAGTGGAACGATCTTGTTTTCAAGGGCCAGTGGCAGGATGCTCTAAATCGTCTTCTGATGACCAACAATTTCCCCGAATTCACTGGCCGTGTTTGTCCGGCACCTTGCGAGGGCGCTTGTGTATTGGGCATTAACGAGCAACCCGTCGGTATCAAGAGCATTGAATGCGCCATTATTGACAAGGTTTTTCTCACTCTCGCTTATTGGCCATCTCGATTTACTGAATAAATTCTTAGGGCTTTGAGATGGGCTGGATGGCACCCAACCCTCCTTCCTTCCGCACCGGCAAGAGGATCGCTATCATCGGATCAGGTCCTGCTGGCCTAGCTTGTGCCGATCAGCTCAACAAAGCCGGACACTTCGTTACTGTGTATGACCGGAATGATCGTATGGGTGGTCTGTTGATGTACGGTATCCCAAAGTAAGTATGCTTTTATTTACTTGGAGCAGAGGTATTTAAGACTTCACCCCAGTATGAAGCTTGATAAATCGGTGGTACAGCGACGTATCGATCTTATGGCCGCTGAGGGTATTGTAAGTACTGTATTGGAAGACGACTTGCCATGCTTTGACGACTTCTTCCTCCATTAGACATTCGTCCCTAATGCACATATCGGAGTCGACATCGACGTAGAGGATCTCCGCGCCGAAAACGATGCCCTGGTCATCTGTGCCGGTGCTACCTGGCCTCGGGATTTGAAAATCCCCAACAGAGAAGCTGATGGCATTCATTTTGCTATGGAGTTCCTGCAGGTAGATTTGATTTTCTCTTATGATATACCGCGTTCTTATCCGCGTCAAGCTTAATACGAAATCGCTCCTCGATTCCGAGCTTCAAGACGACAATTACATCAACGCAAGAGGCAAAGACGTTATTGTCATCGGCGGTGGAGATACTGGTAATGACTGTATTGGTACTTCGATGCGCCACGGTGCCAAATCAGTGACCAATTTCGAGCTGCTGCCAAGACCCCCTGTTGCTCGAGGAAGGGACAACCCGTGGCCTCAGTGGCCAAGGTACATACATCTCTTAGTAAAGAATCACAAATGTGCTAAATCTCGCTTATAGAATTTTCCGAACGGACTACGGTCACACCGAGGTTGCAGCTCACTTTGGTAGCGGTACGTGCATCTATAACTATGAGTATGTGGTGTTAATCTGATGAGTGTTCAGACCCCAGAGAGTACTGCATTTCTACCAAAGAGTTCGTCCTTGACGACGCCGGAAAGCTTTCAGGCCTGAACACTGGTATGCTTTTTTGGATGATGTTCGCGCAAATGATATCGATCACATATGATTCATATTTTAGTGCGGGTCGAATGGACTAAAGATAGCGGAGGCAGGTGGAAGATGGAAGAAGTTCCTGGTTCCGAGAAGTTCTTCCCCGCGCAACTTGTTTTCCTTGCTCTTGGGTTCTTGGGACCTCAAGTTGACGTCATCAAAGCTCTTGGGGTGAAGCAAGACGCTCGTTCAAATATCCAGACTCCTCACAAGGTACCAATTGAATCCTTTATTTTTTTTACCGGATACTAATTGTATTCGTAGAAATATTCCACAAATGTTGAGGGAGTGTTCGCAGCCGGTGATTGTCGCCGTGGACAATCCTTGATTGTCTGGGGAATAAAGTGGGCGCTTTTTTGTTTTTGCTCCCTCTCTACTTAATGTGTTTTTACTTCACAGCGAAGGGCGCGGTGCCGCAGCTGAAGTGGATGCATGGCTGAGCTCTGGCAAAACCCGTTTGCCTAGTGCTGGAGGTATCAAAACTAGGGTATGGTCTTGTTCAGTCCTTGCTCGAATCTATGACGTTCAACCGGATCCTTGTTCAATAGGTGTTTGTGCCACCTCCTAGCAAGCTTTCTAAAAACGTGAAGGCAGTCGACGTGGAGGCTTAAATTACGATTTATCGAAGACTTGTATCATTTTTTGTGTTCTTATCGCATTCAACTGCAATCTACATGACATGATTGGGCCCTCAAAAAAGTATGGTTTTACTGGATTATTGGCTTACGTACAGTACTATTACAGAGATTATCGAATATTCGAGCAAGCGCTGTGTTGATGTAAGTTGTTACGAACTACTTTATACATTG
This sequence comes from Neonothopanus nambi, assembly GCA_003987895.1. Taxonomy (NCBI): domain Eukaryota; kingdom Fungi; phylum Basidiomycota; class Agaricomycetes; order Agaricales; family Omphalotaceae; genus Neonothopanus; species Neonothopanus nambi. The sequence continues at coordinate 22,420 of RCHF01000049.1, forward strand.
TTATCCACCGTTAGCAAGCCCAGGGATTAAGCTGTACGCAAGCTGTACATATTGTACGCATTCAAGTTTAGGAGAAATTATATCAGACTATCGATCCTTTCAAGCTCATCCTGCCTTCAACCATGCAGATCACCACAGCTTGTTTGATGGTTCGCATCGTACAAGTTCATATGCACACCTTTACTTCCTTTTCCTTGCTGGAAGCCACAACATCCGTTTTTTCTGTGTCGTGTCATTGACCGCGAAACAGAGAAATCTCTTCCGCAGTCCTCGCACTTGTACACCTTCTCACTTCTGTGGCTTCTAAGATGATCTGGAATACAGGAGTAAGTAAGTGCCGTTAGAAAGACTTCACACACACACACGCACGTACTTTTCAGGTTGTGCTTCGCAGTGAAATTTTGTCCGCAGCCTTGCACGTAACAAAAGAACCTGGCTCCATTCTTACGCCTTTGCAAAGAACTCTGTATAGACCTGGCAGAAGCGACAGTACGTCTAACGGGCAGCGAAACCGGCGACACTTCGCTCTCGTCCGTGGGTAGATATGGATCGACAGACCAAGTGTATTCCGGTTGGCCATTATATGTCTGCCAGTCTGAGGAAAGTGCTGCCTCCCTCCTTTGGCTGTGGGTGGAAAAGGGGCGTGCAATAGAGGCCCACGGCGGGGGTGAATTAATAGGAGGTACAACAGATTTAGAGGCTGCATCGTACATTGCAAAATCAAATGGCGCAGCAAGCGACGGACCCGTCTGAGTATAGGGCGGAGGGTCGAATGAGTCGAAAGCATCTACAACTTGAAGAGGGCCAGCAAAAAGTTCAACAGACCCCTCAGGGTTTGTCCCTGTGTTGCTTAAAGGGGGTCCTATGAAGGGGATTTGGAAAAGATCTGCAGACGATACTTGTGGCCATTGCCTATGATTTATGAGGCTGAGGTCTGAGTAAATGATATACACTGGCTCAAATACGACCACCCACTTTTGCCATTGGAAAGACTGCTGGAATGGATATAGTGGAGACGTCGTGGACTCGAGCCAGAATGGCGGGGTTGTTAGTGGTTGACGCATCTGCCTATGGTCTCTGCCGGAGCTAAAGCGAAAACTATCAGCGGCGTCTCTACAATGGGATAAGCCTGATAAGATTGACCTGTTGTATCGAGGATTGCCCTCATGATCCATAAAGACCGGTGGTTAATGAGCTAAATGTGGTCCTAAAATACAGGTTTTTATATTTCTGCCCCTGCAAGTAGCCAAACAGCTTTTGCAGACCTGTATGTGCACGGTCGAAAGACCCCGACACGCCGGCAGAGTCACGCACCAGATCAATCAAGGAATGACGGCAAACGATAGGCTTCAAAGCTTCTATATCATTGGCTTCGCTGCTGTACACAACTGTGAAGTTATTACGCCAATCATATTTGTACCCCGTCAATGTTCAGATAGAAAAGAGTGAGAAACAGTAAAGCAGACTTCAGTACGCTTGACATCCTCGCTTGCTCTCAACTTAGCTATTGTGCGTAACACCAATGGGATCGAAATGACCCGGGGTTTACCTGCTATGAGTGCGGACGTTCTCTGAAATTTGAGGGCGCCCAGGATCATCATTCAGAACTAATCATAGTCATCGCCCATCCCGTCTACAATAGAGAAAATTAGTTCGACTGATCACTGATGGCTTGACTCGTCTCACCCTCGTAAAGAGGCCCAACCATGTTCCGAGCAGCTACCAGCAGGAGCGCTTGAGATTTTGATTGAGTTCGGTTTGGTTCAGACATACTGGCACGACGAAATGAAACACAAGGAGACAGCCTGAGAGTCACAAGCTGGATTGTGAAAAACTTCACCATTTGCGAGCCTTCATTTTCCATGTTCGCGCAGTTGTTTATCAGGGTCTTAATCGATCGCTGACTCGGGGTCTGACAGATTACAGGGTTAGTTCGGTGCGACTTGGAGTTAGACAGAACTTACCATCTCAGCAAGAACGACGAGGCCTTACCATGTCTGCAGCCTGCTGTAATTTGTATACAAAGTATTGGGTCTCCATGCTGATCGGAAGGAGGTTGGACTTGAACTCGAAAAAAGGTGTACAGGCTCTCAAAGTTCCGCCAAGCACTGGCATGAAAGGACACAGCAGGGAAGAGTCGTATAATCGACTCCGAGGGTTATATCCTTGAAAAGAATCTGTCGTCTCCTACAGAAGTTGGAACCTTGACTCTATTTATGCACACTGGTCCATATTTAGAACATCGTGCAATAGTGAGTACAGTATGAGAATAAAACACCATGACTAGGCAGATGACACGCCATGAAAGAATTGATCTCGACAAGTACACCGTGAGCTCTAGCCTGAGAAAGAATGGAATCAATAGATGATTCACCTCTGACATTACCCAAACACGAACTGCCATAACTGACATCTCCGTCTCACCGGACGATGCAGTAATAACTTCCTGTCGTAAAGAGCCCTTCAGCTTCTGAGTTCTTGTTAAACTTGAATATCAACCATCAGAGCCCTGGAGGCCGGCAAGTGACTTCGAAATTTGCAAGCAATAGAAAGGCCCAACCATTTGCTATGACAACTAGGAAACGTACGTTCGGTGTCAAAGTTATCCTAGCCCACTTGAAAAGAGTCGAAGTTGTCCTCAGGCTGGCCTGGCGAGCCCACTTCTATTACTATATTCCGAGCCTCCGCTGTACGATTTAGACTTCATTTGAAGGTTCAGTAACGCGGAATCGCGAGCTAATGCGAGGCCCGTAGCACGTCGGCGGCGCCCAGTGGGGTCGTTGCCAAAGTGTTGCGCATCTTTCGGATGAGTAAGTACAAAATCGGCGTTTGTGACGGTTAAACGGTTGTATAGGCGATACGGCGTTCGCCGACCGGTAATCTCCGGCACATTTTCCCCAAACGGTCCATCAACACCGCTTTGGCCGTATCAACCGGAATACTTATATCAGAAGATTATACAGGTCAACATACCCTAGGTTCATATTTGTTCTGTCTTCGGCTTTCGATACGATAATGTCTCTTTGAAGGATTGCAGTGACTATTCTCACTCTCCAGGCACTGCTGCGTTGTCGCATATGTACTATAACATCACTTTGATTCCTAACATAAGGGTATAACACCTGCGCACCATGTCACATGTTGTAAATTCTTCTGCCGCTGTACTATTGTCTACTATTGTACATTACAGACCGGGGTACCAACCGAACAGTGGAGTTCACATTGGTCTCTTCGGGCAACTATTCTTCATATGTCTGTTTTTTGAATAAGGAACTGAGAAACATCGACCACAACGTTCACATTGAAATCCTTTCACCCCAGCATGAGCGGCTTGATGAACTATAGTCCCGCGAGACTTGGATGAGCAAATGAAACGGCAGGAGTAAATGTGCCTTACATTGATAATTATGCCGAGCAGTGAACGACTGATCGCATTGGTCACAGAAGATAATGGGTGGCTTCTTCCGTCTCTTGTTTGCCTGTTCTCTGAATTTGTCCGTAGCGACTGGATTTTTCGTTGGTGACTGCGTAGGAGGTATTTGAGGCATCGGAAAACCTTCATTCGTAAATGGGTGACTTTGGCCAAGATGAGTGGGGTCATTGTTCTCTGCACCGTTTGGATAAGTGTAGTACAGGTTCACATGTGGCACGGGATCTAAAGAAGAGTAGCGCGAAATCACGGCCTGAGAGTTGCGGTTGTTGTAATAGGGGTCGTTAGGTGAATAAGGTGTAGTAGGGCTAGCGAATGAGGATTGAGAAACGGTGCTCGTCGAAGAGGAAGATAGCATATCCGACGATGGGCTCGACAAATAGTGAGAGGACGGGGGAATAGCAGTGTTGACTAGTAAATCAGGTTCTATAAACCAAGCGTGTCAGCACTTGGGAGAGAGAAAAGGTCTTTGAAGGCCAAAGAAAATGTCCAGCAATGTTACTCACGTACGCCAAACCTTGCATCATCATTGATTGGATGATTTGAATTGAAGGGATCATGAGGCGTGTTATATCTACGAGGCGAATATAAGAATTTTTTTCGTAGAGGATAATGCAGTTTCACTAACGTTACGAACCTCTCCAAGGAGCTGTAATGTGAGGGGGATATCTCTTGCCCATATTCAGTGAAGCTAAAATCCAGAAGATATAAGCATGGCACGCCCATGAGACTCGACGATTGGGTGACCTACCCAGTGTCATTGGATCCGCCCCACAAAGGATCTCGCTGGTTATTGGGAAAGTTATTCATTGCGATAGGAGGGACAGGCAGAAGACACCAAGCTGGAATGAGGGCCTTTTTGTATATGGGCCGTACAGCTATTATACACCTGTTGTATATTGTGAAAAATACGAAGGAAGAAGTCCTGAAAGTTAGTTTTCTCCCGAAACGTAAATGAGCGCGGCTCTTCACGAAGTCCGGCCGGAATATTCAGGACTGATTCCTCAATCTTGCGGATGCACGTCAGCCCGAGTCGAGAACAGCAGGACAGCAGGAAGGTCATTGCTGATTATGGGACGATTCGTGTGCATGTCACCTAGCGCTGTTGAAGAAAAAGTAAGGATATGTTAATGCCAGTTCATTGAGAAAAATGAATCGTGAAGCGCACAAGCGAGCCAGACTAATAGTATCAATGCAACAAGTCCACCGCAGCTACAGCGTACAGCTGCGAATCCAAATTCTTTGCACGGTGACAGCAATTGAGAATTCCGCCCATGGGGAGGTAAGAGAGACAGAAAGATCTACATGATTCCACCTATTACTTCCATCATAAAGTAAGTGTGATGAGAATGTGGATGCACTCCCACAACGAGCGTCCGCTATGTTTCAGGTTTATCAAAAGTAGTTCACTAATCGGTGATTAGACTGCTCACCTATCGACGGTAATAGGACATTGATCCTAGAGCTCTAGAGCTGCCACGGCTAACGGCTTGTGAGGATTCAACCAACAGCAACATTCCACTTTGGACTGGAACAGTGAAACATCCCGAAAAAACTGATGCCAGTCCGCTGGGCTGACTTGTATCGGACAGACCGCAAAGGACGGCGTGAGTGGGCACGACAGCATCTCAAGGATACAGCTTGCACATCTTCCTTCCGTGTACAGGTTAATTGAGAAGGTCTCGAAAAGATGTTAACCAAAATTTCTAAGAAAAAATTAAATAAAAGAACAAGTTAATTAAATCAAACTTACCGCTCGAAAACCACTCCTGGAGGCGCTTTTTCGTCTTCTCAGGCTAAAGCGACCGCCGGAAGGCCCTCGCTGTATTGGTCTAGGCAAAGACTTGTCTATCACATTCCATGACGGACTTCCAGCTGATAAACCAGGAAAGGTCGTTATATTAAACAATCAGTGAGCTTCTATTGCCAATAATGACTGTACCTCGATAGCGAGCGGAACCGCTGGCGAGTCGTTTGGTGGGCCTGCAAGCAACGTCAACTTCATTAGTGGGGCGTGAAAGGATGCCACATTGTGGAATTGGGCTTAAGACCTTGAGGTTTGGGTTGAGAAGTCAAACTTAATAATAGGAATGGTGTGCTTAACGAGGCAAGAGGGAGCTGCACATGTGGGACAGTACGCTTCTGGGCTAATTGCGTTATGAAACGTCTCATGTCACTCTTTGTTGTCAGAAAAACGGAACCTTATCACATTGAGAATCACTTAACATCCGAGCTCGTCAAATAAATAATACATATAGACCCACAAATGTCTATAAGCGCCTATGGCGGTCCAGACGGAGCCACTTAACAGCTAGTACATCAGCTGTATTCAAAATCTGAGATCGTCATACTACATTTATTCCGGAAAATTCTATAAACAAGATTGAAGGTTAGCAGACGCTTTCTCACAGCAAGAATTGAGAACTAACGACCCAACTCTCCGGCACCACATTTTTTGCGAAGAATACAACACCTGCGTATCGTAGCCAAAGCAGATGACACGCCACAGAAGTTCCGAGTGGCAGGTACATGATTCCTAATCGGTTGCATTCGAGACCAATGAACGAGCGAAGACTTCCAGCACGGACCACGGGGACAGCCAGGGTTGTAAAGCTTAGAAGGATTCAGTGCGGCGCCAGCACCAGCATCAGCAGTTATACCCTAAGCGCATTCTGTTGAACTTGAAGAATTTGAATTTCCTTGGAGTCGTACTAAAGCAAAACCTGCGTTCAAAGACCAATCAATTTCTCCCGCACAAAGTACTGTCAGGGCTAGTGTTCGAACGCTCCCCTTTCCCAGCTTGCTTGGTAGAAATGTGGTACGCGAGCTGGTATAATTGAGCAAGGGGGCGGGCCTCGCTAAGGCCTCGCCGCAACCTGAACATCGGCAAAGAAATTGAATAGCCACGTGATATGTACGCGTCTGGTTTCACGCGTCGCGCAAATGTTTGTTTACCGCAACTGCGACCGTGACCACGATGGCCTCCAAAGTCAAACGAACTTATGGTTCCCACTCAAGTAAATTAAGGACTCCTTCTTCCCCGATATCTACACTGTCTTCATCGCCACCTTCAACTTTTACTCGCAAACGAGCTCTTGACTCGGATACCGGCCCCAATCGCGTACGATCCAACAAGCGTCCGAAATTGTCCAAGGAGAAACCCAAGCAGAAAAATCTCACACAGCTTCACTTTTGCATAGATCAAACTGTTGTACGAACGTGTTCAATATGCAATTTGTCTTATACAAAAGGCGCTCAAGACGACGAGGCCTTGCATCGAACACACTGTGCCAGAGTGCGGAAAGGCATGGAATGGGGCTTGGAAGAAGAGCGGGAAAAAGGTAGAGCAGGAGCAGTGGAAATTGCGGCGGCTGTAAAACTAAAGAACGGGAGGAAGGGGAGAATTATTTGCGTGAAAGCCGATGCAAGTGGGAAGATTGGATCGAAAGTAAGTTATGATCTACCGATACGAGCATAACATCTCTGAGCATTTTTTCAGATTTCTTCATTACTTGGAACAATCAATTTGGTTCTGTCTGCACCAGCTCTTTCGCCGTCAGTATCACAAGACTCGAAGGTTTACCTGTTCCTTCTCCCGACAATTCTACCAACCAAGGAGCAGATTGCAGGATGTGTTGTCGCTCAGCACATTGAAACAGCTATGGCAATTGCCAAGTCTTCTCGAGTCGAAAACGATGAGCCCTCTACTTCGCTCGCCGCTTCTCCACCGCCTCATACTGCGACGACGGATCTCATAAGTATCGATGATAGCACAGGTCTATTCTGTTATCCAGAACCCCTCGCTACTCCACTTGGTATCTCCCGTATTTTCGTACCTTCCGCACATCGCAGACAAGGGATTGCGAGCGAGCTGTTGTCAGCTGTAGCATCGACCTTCATACATGGATGTGCTTTGAACCCGAAAGAAGGTCAGATTGCGTTTTCCCAAACGACAGGAGACGGCCTGGCTTTGATGCGCAGCTGGGGGCAAGGCGGTGTCCGTATTTATGAAGAAGATTAAACATGCTAGTAGAGACTTGCTTGTTGATGCGGATATGGGGAGAAGATCAGAAATGGCTGCTTTTTATTTGTTATATTATCTGTTGCACAAAGAAGCATAACGTCTGAGTGCTGTATGTATGAGAATCTGCAAATGAAATGGTACAATCTTGATGTATAGACAAGCAAAAAAAGACCTGTCATCGGGAGAAGGTCATTATATACAACGGTGGGATGTCTGATGGCAAGGAACTCCAATGTATACAACATTGTCTAAGCGTAAAATCTGAGAATGACATATATGTACTGTGAAAACGTGGGAGCACATCCTCCTATGTTACACAAAAACCTCCGTAAGTACGAAGCAGCTGCTTCCTTTCCAGGAGCCGGCAAAAAGTTTCTGGCCTACTATCCTCCCATGGGCCCTGTTCAACCATTTTGCGGAGAAGAGGCAGCATTTACACTATCGTGGAAATGCTCAAGAGATGACCGGTGACTAGTGAAGGTTGAGCTAATACCAAGCTGGGAAGCCAGAAGCCGTATCTGCCAGCGTAAACATTGAATGTCGCGACGTCCTAACCCCAAGCTCGTGGGAACGACATACAAGACATTGCAATGAGCAAGAGCAATGGCTGCGGTGAAGCAGATAAAGAAAAACAGCTCGCCGAACCAGTACTACAATCTTCAAGAAGACGTATAGGCCTTTCAAGAAGGAAAGACCGCGTCGAAGACACCTCCCAATGCTAGAGGCCGGCCCAGACAAATGAGGCAGCAAGCGAGCACAAAACAGAAGGTGATAATAAGGAAAAAGTCCTTAGCTAAAGCCAATCCAGAATCATCAAAAAAGATGGAGTACAAAACTTTCAGGAAGGACTGACTATAATAGCGCTCGCGGTATACTTCGTGGCTTCTAGCTCGTTTGCAGGAGTGATGGCGGCGGTGTCGCGTTCTGTGGCGTTCTGTGCGTCTGTCACGAGGAGGCGCAGCTCGATGCTCATGACGAGCTTCCCATTCCGAGTGACCACGATATGGTCTCCCAGACGAATGTATGGCATAGACCTCCACTTCCTCTCTCCATTGAAGCATAGGCGATATGGAAATTTCGGTCGAAACAGCTGTATCGTTATACTCAATGACAGAGGTAGTGGTGACAGTAGAGGTGAGAGAGGGCGAAGAAGAAGCGTTTGAAGAGCTATTCGAGACCGAAGGCTCGTTTGAAGAAGAGGAAGCTGGGTCGGACATAATAAAGCACGGGGGGTTAGAACCATACGGTGTCCGTGCGGAGCAAAGTTGTCGATCAATACAAGTTCCGAGAATATACACGAGGGCAGACACAAAGCCAAAATAGCTTGAAGAAGGATAAAGAATTTTAGTTGTTTGAGTGATGAGCGAGTCGCAAAGGCCAAAGACTCGACTCGACCTAGGACGTATTTACTGCAGCACCACAAGGAGCACACTTGAAGAGGCAAGGCAGCATTCAGCGTGTTGCCTTCTCTTGAGCCGAAAGAAATGAAAACTCGTTTTCATCATGGATGCATCGTGGTACCAGTAATGAGAGTAATAAGCTTAGACGCCCGACGACAGTCTTCCAAACGAGCGCCAGCTTCACGTGATCGGGAACATCTCAGTCTGAGTCTTCCGACTCCCCAAGTCCCTTCCAAAATTCAAGAATGCACAGGCAAATACTAGTTGATATAAATCGTGTGCGTGTAGAAACTACAGAGCCGGGCGTACGACTCTAAATGATATCAACCAAAGCCACGACCTAAACTCATACACTCTAGTGGAAACCGTCAAACCCGCAAGAAAATGATCGTGTGTTCATGCTCGTAAGGTACAGTATATGGCTACCTTCACACTGATGTGTTATGACTGGCTCCAAGAAGTGACAGTCGAGGCAAAGCCATCCGCGTTACCGCTCTGATTAATGATTCCGTTGTCGTTGACGCTGAGTTGGAAAGTCGACGCTACAGTCGTGAGACTGTAGATATTAATTGACGAGCTGGTATCGACACTGAGAATCTGTGGCTGACAGTTCTCTGCTCCGACATCAGTACAATCCTGGCCAAAGTTCTGGAGTAATCGTGTTAGTAGCAAAATACACGGCCATAACCAAGTACAAAAACCTACATTGAAGAAACTGTACAGGCCAGCGCCTGGGCAGAAGGGAACGATCAGATATGGATATGCGAGAAGAATGGCTTCTCATCCACCCACCGAAGACAATGATATCACTCGAGGTTACAACTCGCAAAGCCCAGGCATCGTTTCCAGCGAACGTGGTCGGATCTTGGAAAGCAGAATTAATCTGGAAAGGTGCTGGTGCGGAAGGATTCGGCTGATAGTAAGGCTAGAGGCACCACATCAATGAGCAGGACTTTGAATACGTATATTAGATTCTTACTGTCTCGGTCTGAATCAAGCCCATGTAATGGTTCTGTGCATTGACTAGACTGTACTGATAAAGTGTATGATGTTCAGCTGGAATTTGTTAATCGTTATATTGCTAGTAAGTGATAGAGGCCTTACATGCTAGCAAACATAGAATTAGCCTGTGGGAATAAGGACTTATGATAGGAACTGTCATACCTGTGCCTATCATCCAGACTGGTCCAGCAGATTCGGATAATATCCCTCGCCCCGAGTACAGAGATAGCTGAGATGTCCCATCTCCGTCAAGATCGTGGTCAGCAAGCCAGACCCATGTTCCCTGAGCGGCTATTTTAAGCTTCTTGCTTGCACGGAGAACACGAAATATTCTCATACCTCAAGATAAGCAGTCGAAGCCGGAGTCAAATAGAGCGCAAGGAATGCGGCAAAACAGTCAGTGAAACCTCCACTGCCGCTTGAAGGACACTGAGACAGTTCAAGGTTCGTCCCGGCGGCTGTAAACATATTGAGCACAACTGATCGAAAGGAACAAGAGAGTTGTATACCTCCTCCGAGTCTGTGGTCCGACTCAGTCAGAATGATTCGCATAAGTCTCGAACCGCTCTCACCTTATATGCGAGTCCCACATCCCAGCCCCGCCATTGGTTCCTGAAGGCTGCTTGACATTCCATTCTACTACAATGGCACCCGCAGCTGAAAGTTACGTTTAACGAGGGCAGGTCTGCCAGAAGCATTGGACTTACTCGGTCCTTTGGTCGAGAAGATCATGTCGGTGATTTCTACTATTCCTTGTGAATTTTGATCGCCCACTCTTACCACCGCCTGGGGGTTGTTGAAGTCTTGGAAGGCAGATCCTGTGCCAGAGATCACAGACCAAGCTTCTCCAACCATCTGCGTTCCAGCAGGAATGGTAAGTGTCGAGGAGACAATGTAGGTTCCTGCGTCGAAGAAGATGATCTTACAGCCAGAAAACTAAAAAGCGAAAGGCACTGAATAAATTATTCGCGGAGATATTATCACAACAGCGAACCTGGTCGAAGACAGCCTGGAGTGCTGCTGTATCATCTGTGGTCCCATCGCCTTTGGCCTCTTGATCTTTCACGCTGACGAATTGGCTTACAGCGTAATCGGCGTACTGAGGATGAGTCTTTCCAAACACGTGCCCAGCACTATCCAGCAAGACAGAGGGTTTGTTTGGGGCTGGGATGTTACCTTGGGTAAATGTTGCAGCAGAATTGGAGCCTTGGTATACATTTCCTTGGCCCCAGGAAGCAATTGTAGTTGTCCCGCCAGCTAACACAGTACCGCCTCCGACAACGCCCACCGCTGTAGATACGTTGGTTAGTTCAGCGTTGTTGATGACTATCGACCCTGCAAGGTTGTCGCCACTAGGCGTGCCTGATGTGGAAGTGCGAACAAAGATCGGCGTGTTGGACACTACCGCATCAATAATAGCTTCGGCGCCGACAGTCTAAAAGGGAGAACTCAGTCATGTTGAATGGAGGGCGAGAAAAAGGAAATATTTACCTGTGGTGAAGTACTGGAGCCTCTTGTACCGCCTGTCGTCAAGTCAAACCCAACCTGCGAAGCAATTAGATCCTCTGCTATTATTAAATGAGCTAATTGCAAGTTGACGTGCCTGGCAGTTGTTGATTGTCACGCCCTGGAAAGTCCAGCCTATGGCCCAGGACATCAGATATTCTCGATATCAAGCTGGATTAACGAAGCCTTACCCCAATTCCAGATACCAAATACAGCGGTATTAGCGTTGTTGACAGTGATGTTTCGAACAGTAAATCTGCAAATTCAATATCTTCATTGGCTAGTGGATTTATTAGCAAGTGAGTAGAAATATACTGCTGATTCCCGACCCATATGCCAAATTTCCCTAGTTGGTGATGAAACATTCAGCTCCGTAGAACAAAGATGCTGCGTGATGTATACATACCTCCGTTGAATACCAGATCGCCCATGAAACCACCACTTACAGATGTCGAAGTGAATATGTGAACGACGCACTAAATGTAACTCGGGACATTACCTGCCGTTCTCCATGAAGATACCTGCATATAGGTTAGCCTTGCGGTGATGGTAAATGAAACGGAGAAGCGAACCTTGGTGTGCAGTGTCAGGATCCGTCGACATCTCAAAGACGATGTTCATCAGGCTCGTTGCTTGGGCTACCTGCCAGTGTATTCCTGTCCCTTCAGAACTAGTCGCGGGAACACTGCAATTCACGTTAGCCACGAAAAGGACTTCACGGGCTGAACAAGGAATACCTTGTCACGTCAATCACAAAGTTTCGGACTGAACGGAAGCTGCAGACGCGTTTCAATAGATTTCGTTATGACCTTCTTTGAGGGTACTGACAAATTGTTCTGATTTGTGTACCATTGCGCTCCACCACCGTTTGGAAGGTAAGGATCCGCATCTAAAATAGGTCGTTCATAGACCAGTTCTGGATCAAGCGGAATATTACCCACCAATTACGGCCATTCCACTGAAGGAAGCTGCAGCTAACAGTCTGGGTGGGTTCCGAGCATCTCCAATTAGTTGGGTGTAATAGTATGCAATGATCGGTGATGAGACAAGGTATGTTCTATGAAGCCAAATATCGAAGTCAAACCAGCTGGGGGATGTCACGATAGAGAACGCACCCTGCGGGAAAGTAGACCAAGGCGGGCGTCACGCTGAATAGTTAAATCAGCACAGAACAAGTCAGGGACGACAAAGCGGACCGACGTTGAAGAAGGGCAGCTTCCGCCTCCACAGCGATTTCCGGACGAGATGGCGTTACTGTCATTAAAGGAATTTAGTTCCCAGGACAAGCGAGACGCTATGACGATCCACGAACTTGATTGCATCCGTGTCATCTGTTACACCATCGCCTTTGGCGCCGAAATCTTTCACGTTCCTGAACACCTGGTAACTACTTGGATCGGGATTAAACGCGGCGGTGCCTTGATGCTTAATATTCTGTAGCCAGAAAGGGTCTGAGGGTGCAGCAGTGCCAGAAGTCAGAGGAGCCGTGCAAGAGGAGCCAAGGGACGCGACAAGGGTAGCAAAACTGAACAGTACACCCAAGAGCGTGGGCAGTGTAAGAACCATGTCTGGAGGGGCGACGCTAGCAGCAGAACGCTACCAAGCTGAATCATGCACAGTGGTTTTTATATCGTGCAAAGCATGATGATCTTAAATGGCGATGAGCAGAAGAACCTGCAATAGTACTGCCGCAATTGTCGTCTTTCGAGTCTGGGAGATTACAAGCCGCATGTTGCATGCTCCGACTGTATGCGCGTGACGAGACAAGACCTGAAGGAGCATAATATAGTAGGGTATGAGCTGGCAGAGGTGAAATCATGTGTCAACGCTGGAGTTCCACGACAGTGTCGAAAGCGTGTAGTAAGCCACTTGCTCACGCTGGCCACGCGACATTTAGCTCGATCTAAACTTGTTCAGTATATGTGTTTCTTCGTGCAGACCTGAGAGTTAGTATATCACATCGGAGAGTCCTCTGTGAAACTGGTATACGGCATCGGACGCAAGCACTACTGCCAAGGGTCAATGTGACATCATGCAAAGTCGGAGCATGCGAGTCAGTACTCCCATCAACCTAATGAAGCAATCGATAGCACAGACGTTCGCGTTTACTTTTGGAACAGGTGATCACCCTGGAAAATCATCCGGTAGGATATCGGTGGGGAGTGGAAAAGCCAACAGATCAAGTTCGTATTGAAGGCAATTCGAAGTCCATTTTACATTTTGAAGCTTAAGCTCCCACAGACACGAATACTCAAGATCATCTGCCCCATACCACATGCAGCTATCTCGAGTAAGAAAAGACTGGGGGAGGGTTGAGCTAGGGGGTATATGCCAACTATAGCTAGTGGAACGCTTGATCACGGAGCGGCGCCTTCACGCTCAACATCGACCTGAGAAAAATCGCTGAGCACTCCAGACTGAGAGGTACTTCGAAGTAAGTTACCTGAACTTTGACTCCATATAAATCTTCCCCATAAGTGTTCTTGAAACGGTTCAAAGGAATGTTGATACCAGATTGGTTAGGACGGTTTCCAGCCGTGGCAAATGAATGATGAGTGCCAGATGGCGTCGAGTAGCTTTGACTCTGCTTGTCTTTTCTTCGTAGATTAAGCACCAGACGACAGCATAGTACTTGCGACAAGACGAGGGCAAGGAAAGCTGTAAATGAAAATATTAGCTTTGCTGTAACACCACATTAACAAGGGTTGTACACTGACAGTTTATGTTCTGGATGTTTGCATTTTTCTGGAACATAAACGCAGCCTATGTAATGAACAGTTATGAATTAGACTATTCGCATACGTGAGACAAACTGAACCCACATTCAAGACGTTGACAGATGCCACGGCCTGTTCCGTTGTTAGCATTTTTTTCAAGAAATGGAAGAAGTCGAAATATATATACTCACGAGGAAATACAGAAGACCTTCACGAGTGAAAATTGCTACAAGATTGCTTTTGACACCGCGTATCTTCAACTGTGCAGCCTATACTCGACTCGTTCAGTTTACAAATTCAAATTAAAAACTTGGCTCTTGCCTTCCACAACGTCAACCCGGTACAAATGAGGTCGAAAGCAACGGGAGCAAGCCAGAAACCTGACACAACATGTTTACCAGGCTTGTCGGACGCAGTGCATGGACCTTTAGTTCCCATAACAAGACCCGTTTGATGTACACCGGCAATAGAGACATAAAGGAGGAAAGCAGTCTCTCCTACTAACATGGTGCCAAAGAAAATAGCAGCTTTAAGATCCTTGCCTAAGAAGGCATAAGTTCTGACCGCAAGAATGGCCTCTAAAACACATGACGAGTGAGCTCTACGTGATCGAAAGTAATTCAGTACACAAACCGGAGCCCAATGTGGTCCACATGCAGGTGGCAGCGATTAAATAATGCCTGCAAGCGAAAACATTCAGTGTTTGATGGATGGCTCGAAATAATGATCGTACAGTGTCTTGCATTGGTCGTTAGTAAACTCGCCATTGAACAGCCATAGATTAAGGGCGAACGAAAAGAGCCCGTAATAACGAGTCCAAAGATAAAGACATTTGATCAACGACCACTCGCGCTTCCATATGCGCTCCCATTCCACTGAAAAGAACGACTTAGAAATAGCGAGGAAATATAGCTCGAGCGTGAAGACCCACTTTTTAGGCACACTAACCAGTCCCAGACGGCGAGGGTAACCTACACATAAGAGATAATTGGCACAAAGAAGGTAGGGAAGGATCCGCAATCGAAATATTACCATGGCAGAAGTATAAACTTGCAGAACGTGTATAAGACCAAGGCCCGTGGCAATAAGACTGGTTATGGCCTCATCTGAACCGCCAACAGACTCAGCGGCAGCCCAATTCACGTCCGATATGCCAGACATAGTTGAAGAGAAACAAAGACGGAGTGAGCAAGGTGACTAGCGAAATTCTTCATACGGGCTTTTGTAGGTTTTTGGGGATGTGCCCCATCACCAAGTTGAATTTGATATATGTAAATAGTAGAAGTTGAATCCGGCCTCCTTCCAGCTTTCCAAATGTTTCCGATCGCGTGGCCTCGCGAAAGCACTGGTGAAATTTGTTTTGTCGTCATGACACACATATGGTGCCTATAAATCCCATCCAAGCGACTTTGGCTGAAAGTTTCAGCGGACCGATCCTACCAAGCCCTACCAAGCCACTATTTATCTTTGAAGGGAACGCTAGAATCAGACACCAAATCTTCACTTTACTAGAACGATGGCAAAACTGATTGTGATTACGGGTGCGACTGGACAGTGAGTCTACGTGACCTATTCCTCTCGACAGGTTGATTCATCCTTTGAATTTAAGGCAGGGAAGTTCTGTCATCAACTTTCTGCTCAAAGAGCCTGCCGGAAAGTTTACCATTCGCGCTGTAACGCGCAACCCTGACTCCGCGGCAGCCGAAGCTCTCGCTGAAAAGGGTGTTGAAGTCGTGAAAGCTGATTTATCCTCACTGGAGGAATTGACCGTGGCTTTCAGGGGCGCGTGGGGAGTATTCGGATTGACCCAGTTCTACGAGCATGGGTACGAAGCAGAGCAGCTGCACGGGAAGAACATCGTCGAGGCAGCCAAAGCTGCAAACGTGAAACACATCGTGTGGTCCACGGTGGAAGGAAGAGAGGGTGAATGTGCCGCCATTAGCTGGAAATCTAAAGCTCAAATCGAGGACTTGGTTATCGCGTCTGGAATCCCCTGGACCTTCGTGTACATCCCCATGTACTATGAAAACTTCTGGACCAGCTTCTTTGCTCCCAGCTACGACGAACAGAAGGGCTTCAACTGGAGCGTCGGGTTCTTACCAGATGTCCCTATCTTCGCATTTTCTGCGGCGGACCTTGGAGCCTGGGTAGTCCCTGCTTTCCGAGAGCCCGAGAAATGGACCGGTACGTTACTCTTACAGCCTGATTTATGTTCGATGATTCAAGGGCTTCATAATTCAGGAAAGAAGATCAAGATCGTCGTGGAGTACTTATCACTCCGAGAAATTGTCGATCAGTTCAGTGAAGTGACTGGGGAGAAGGCTTGTCTCGCGTTCGAGCTGACCCGAGAGCAATTCGAGGCTTCCCGCCACGCAGATCACCCTGCAGCTGAACTCATGTATTTGTCCTGGGAGTACGTTATTCGCGCTGGACCAGATAGCGGCGTGCGAGTGAGTATCGTGACATGCTGGTGTCAGAGGGAGAGCTGACTCACCTTCTGCAGAGCAAGGAGCAAACCCTTTCGATCTATCCTCAAGCAAAAACATACCGCGAGTGGATAAAAAGCAGCGAACTTGTGAAAGAACTCGTTCAGAAATTAAAGGCTGGGGTTGCGGCAAAGCAAGCTCAGACATGATTACGATAGAGTAGCAATGGGAGTGATCCCGACCGCGATGTACAGGACAAAGGATAGCTAGATAGTCGATAGCTCATAGTAATGCAGCCGAAATCAAGATAACGCTTGACTCCATAGCATAGAGCTATGTATATCCAAAATATACAGTAGTCAACCCGCAGTCAACACTGCAGCTGTTGCCCTCAATCAGTTCCCACGCCTTTCGTTTCAAAGCTTGCCATCTCACTGCGCCCATGTGGCTCTCAGTCTCGAACATCAACCACCTAATCTCCTTGGCATAAGATGCAAGAATCCAAGATACAGCAAGGTACAGCATGCATTAGAATTAGCCTCGAACTCTCTAATAATCCTCAAAACAACCAAGTGATGGCAATTACAACAATGATTCTCGAAAAGGTGCTCAAGCTCAAGACATGAATTCCCTTGAATTGTTCTCTGTGCGTGTACTCGGTGTACCTCGCTTAGTGATCTGTTTTAACCAGAGAAGCATATTCAAAGAAATTATCATGATCTTGCACTTTACAGCCTATGAAGTGCGCAATGGCTATGTAAGGCTCCATATTCTCATAGGGTCGGTTGCTTATCACTTGGATCTGACTTGGATGCTATACGGTGCGCTGGTGCAGCTCAGAGTTCTTCAATTGGTAAGTCTAACGTAGTCCCCGTCAACCGTGTACACTCAGAAGGATGGACAGCCTGACTCGGGAAACCGGTTGGTTCCTCATACTTCTTGAATATGTATTTGAATGCCTCCTTTTATTAACGGGTCCGATTGGACAGGTTGACTTGTTTCTGGGCGATAAAACTTGACAATGATTCAAAATTCTGTCCGTTGATAATCATCGTTTCATGTAAGTACACGACAACAAAAGGACTGGTCCCCGACATTGCGATGAACCATACTACACGTCATCAAGGCTTCCGAAGTGCGAGTCATTAGTTTGCTGGGTGCTCAACATACGTACTTCCCCGGCACGCTCAGCATTTGGGCTCTCTTGGGCCGCTTCCGGCTAAATGAGTCGACCGCAGAACGCAGGGTTTGAATTTGAACTTCAGAGCTTGGTAAGTGCCGCGCGAGCGCTGTTGCGGGCAATCGCTATGTAGCAGCTTCTGTTTCCAAGATCTCTCTAAGCGAGTTTATCAAGGTCGATCACCGCTAATGAGTATCTTCCTTCTACATTCTGCTCAGCTCGGCGCTTCAAAGTAGAAACTTACGCCATGTAGCATGTTCGACAAGCGGGCGGGCGGGCGTGAAGAGTGCGTGAAGAGAGGTGAAGAGGTATCAGGGAATTTCTTCAGGATAAACTCGATTCGGAAACTCTCTCAGTCTCTCTGCCAGAATACGGCCGTACGGATCTAATAATGAAGGCGGATAAAGTCAATTTCAAACTAATCTCCGAGCCCCGACTATGTACAGTATATTCTACATAGGCCCGTTAAGGACCCTACCTAGTCCTACTAGTTTTAATAGCAACTTGTTTCGCGGGAAGTCGTCCATCTGTGTACTCCTTAATCTGTTTAACAAGCTATACAGGGATCATATAACTTAATAAGACCTGCCAATGGCCGCTATCCTTGGGTTCTTTTCTGGAGGTATTCAATGCTAATGCTTGCACATCAGGAAGATCTTGTCAACTGAACAATGCATCAAGTCGCTGCACAGCCTCCAAATGTATTAAGAGAGTCAGTTCTTTGCATGGCACCGAGAGGAAAATGACTCCTTGCTTGATACAAAGCGTCTCAAGGGTAATTTACGCACGGAAGGAGACGGGGAGGTGGCAAGAACAAGCGCAGCCTCGGCAGTGAAAGTGCTGTTAGTATACCTGGTACCTTATTCTGTGCCTCAACTGCGTTCCAATTATGACGGAGTGCCCCATTTACCCAGGAGATTGTTGGATGTTGATATCTTAAGCAATGTCCGTACCACAGCTAACTTGAGAGTTTCGGATGACTACCACTGACTCACTTTCAAATCAGACTGCAAAAGTACTCAGATGTTTCCCTATTCAGGCTTCCGAGGAGCCCTTATTAAAGGCTGCTCTACTGACCTCCTACAGCTATACTCTATGTCTCGTCATCACTCTCGTCACTCTAACACCCCGATAATTACTCTCTATGACGTGAACGTTCAGCCTGGATACAGCCCGCAACCATGGGCGCCTAACATATGGCGCGTCCGGTAAGAACACTATGTTGAAAGCGGCCCTACAAACAGTAACTGTTATCCTAGGTTCATTCTCAACTATAAGCGTCTCAGTTACAGAACTTCTTGGATAGAGTTCGCAGACGTGGAAGCAACCCTACGTTCCATCGGAGCCCCTCCGAGTGCTGTTCGGAGCGATGGACGGCCGGTTTATACTCTGCCTGTGGTAGTCGACCCCACTCGCAACCCCATGTCTCCAGTAATCCTATCTAACACTAATAACATTTCTGAATACCTTGAATCAACATACCCCTCTCGACCTGTGTTCCCTGAAGGGTCTAGGGCGCTACAGTCGCTCTTTGTTCATTATATACAAGAAGTATTTGCGAAGCCTTTGCTCCCTGTTTTGGTGCCTCTCAGTCACCAACAGCTTTCTGGCCGAGATCAGGCTTATTTGCGCGGGACGCCGACTCTTTCTGCAGCATATGACCGCTTTTCAAGTCACTCACCCAGCCAGCCGCTTCCTCCGGGTCCTCAGCGGGAGCAAGCCTGGCTTGCAGTCAAAGAACAATTTGACTTCTTGGACGCAATTTTGTCCAAGAACTCTGGTGATGGAGACGGTATCGTCACTATGGGACACGAAATTTCTTATGCGGACTTCGCGCTATGCTCTGTCCTAATCTGGATCAAGCGCGTAGCTCCACAAGATGGCTGGTCGCGAGTGCGACATTGGAATGCCGGTCGTTGGGAAAGATTATGGGAGAGATGTAAGCCCTACATGCAAGAGCACTGAATGCCTTGCTCGATTTTCTTCGATGCGGGCTCTCTTTGTAACGAACTTGAAGGACTGCCGATATTTGCTTATTTTATAACATATTTTTATTTTAATTATGTGATATGTATTGCCTTGAGCCCGCTCTGTAACATTACAACCTCCATTCAAATATAAAGCCTTGTTGTAAATGAATATCGCCAACACATTTTCTGAGCCGTAGTGGAAGTAGAATGCGTAAAGAAATACACCGTTAGGAGTGAAGGTTACGTCTGAGATAGACACAATGAAGCGTAGTGGGCATAAATCCAGTCATTCACTGTTCAGCCTGCGTAGTGTATACAAAAGTTGTTGAAGTTCAGCTCAGCCTCCAAGTAATAGCATTAGCTACACAGTGAAGGGCCTGAGTGAGGCGGCTTAGCCACTGACGCCATGGATATAAACTAAAACGGCAAAAGCCGGCGGTACCGCGGCCCGCCGTTAAATCTCGTTAAATCTCAACTTTGAACCAGCGGTTGCTTTCCGTTTTCCTTAGGATTGAAAAACGAGTCGGTGGTGTCTTCATTTCTGTCCTTTTTCTTCTCTTAAAAGCAGCTGATAACTACCCAAAGCTTAGTCTCTGCAACTTCAACATATTTTCATTGTAGCAATCTGCGACGAAGTTCAAATGACACAGAATGACTGGCATCAACTCGTATGAAGTAGTACATACTACATCTGCTGAACTGACCTGACTCAAGCTCATGTATGTCTAATCAAGATAACTGCAGATTCCGCTTTCGTCTGATCCCATAGTTTCAGATACTTGGATTTTTAGTTCGATTCAAACAACCTCTAATTAGAAAGCTTACAACTATAGCTCTTAACTGGCTTCCTTTTTAGATGATTCTCTACTCTATAAAAGCAATCTTGTCTTCTCTAAACCTCATTACTTCAGTCCCTTACTCCTGATCCATCTTTTCGCTATGTCAGTTCGCCCCGGATCTCGTGCTTCGGGAACCCCGACAATTATTCTGTACGACGTGCGAGGCAATAGCCCTCAGCCCTGGGCACCCAATATCTGGCGCATCAGGTTCATCCTCAACTATAAACGACTGCGATACCGTACGCAGTGGGTGGAGTTTCATGACATCGAAGCCACTCTTCGCTCTATCGGAGCCGCACCTAGCTCGCACCGTCGAAGCGACGGTCAGGCCGTATACACGCTTCCTGTTATCGTTGATCCTACACGCAATCCGATGCGCCCGGAGATCGTTTCGAATCCCAATACCATTGCCGAATATCTAGAAACATTCTATCCTGCGAGACCTGTGTTTCCAGAAGGGTCTCGAGCGCTGCAGTCACTTTTCGTCCACTACATTCAGGAGGTGTTTGCAAAGCCTCTACTACCTATTATGGTTCCCGCGTCAGCACGTGGGCTGCCTGAGCGCAGTGCTCAGTATTATCCACAGGGTGTAGCGCTACCGCCTGGGCCGCAGCGTGAGCGGGCCTGGCAGCTGGTTAAAGAACAGTTCGATTTTCTTGCCCTCATTCTGGACAGGAATGTCTCTGACGGTGATGGGATTTGCGCAATGGGCTACCATCTTTCTTATGCCGACTTTGCTCTATGCTCGATGCTAATTTGGATCGAGAATATGGCGCCCCACGATGGGTGGGCTCGGGTAAGAGAGTGGAATAACGGACGCTGGATTAGACTACGAGAGAAATGCCGAGACTACATGGACGTCTTCTAAATTCACGAACTGTTGCTAACAGATTTTTTACGAAATGTGCAGACATATTATACATACATCTTCAGATCTGCCAAGTTGTCGCTATCATATTCATTTCAAGTTCCGTATCCTATATATTCCGTAGCTACTCTAGTCATCTACTAAATGTACTTGAGCGTACGAATTTCCAAAGTTCAATAGACACGATTACATTTTATTCACAAACGCGAATGATTCGAGGACTCGGAGCCGCATTGACTGAGAGTGACAAGAAAATTCTCCAAGTTGCTCTTGAAGCTTAATTCAAACTGACTACTGTCAGTGCCATTTAGGCAGAACACCTAAAGACTGCAGTGTAGTGGGTCCAACTATTCAGCGCCCGAGATCCCAAAGCCCCGAAGAGAATAATCAAATGGCGGTTATTTGCAGAGGAACTGTGTCATACCCAGTCTTAGTATTCCTAGGATCCACAAAGTTTCCTACAGCTACCAGATCAACTCTGGACCCGGCAGCTACACTTCGAGTTGGAACAACTCATTGCAATACTTATGCTCGGGATAACATCAAAGCCTTTCATTTTGTCAGTCTTCAATCAAATGCCAGTGAGCCTGAGTTGACTCCGTTAATCCAAGTCATCAGTGTGAGCAATACTTACAATCTGTTGTCAGTTACACTGAGATCGCCCACCACCGACTTTCCAATCCCGGTCCCTGGAAAACACAGGTGAGCGCTAAGGTCATCTAGCGCGCGCTAGATTCATTGTCATTAAAACCAAACAATTGAAAAGCGGGTTTGAAGGAAGACGTCTTATATCTATTATTTGTCCGTTTTACATACATCTTGAAATATACCATACTCACAGTACATTTGAAAAAGTTCCAGCCCATATGAATACAACAAACAGCAAACCTTTGTCTTTCGCTTCCACCGATCATTGTTGTAATCTAGCGATTCGTAACTCGTTCATCCGTCTGACAGCCGCACGGGAGTGGTTGTTGAGACCACCCTCGAATGCCCAAGATGCGTCGCGCCATCGTGTCTTTTCAACAGTGTCGCTATTGCTGCTGTCGTTTGGCGCTTGCAAAGCGTATTTCCGTAGAATCGATGCACCGCCCGGCTAGCAATGGGTACAGTCAGCATAAGAAAAGAGAAAGGCAGTATACAGAAACGCAAGCACGGAATCAGCGAGAACAGTAGAGATACTCGACATTAAGTGTCGAGTAGTTCATTCATCTGAACGTGATTTCTACATCTGAACAATGGATGCCGTGTTCTGACCATCCGAGCAAAATCTCAACGTCATAAGTGACGCATCGGCATCCGAAGCGATGACACTAAAATCATGACCAGAACGAGCGGCGAGAAAGATGACATACATGTTCGGCCAGATACGCGGTGGCATCAACCACCCATCCGTTCAGTAACACGACACACCGCCCCGGTTTCTGTCGGAGGTACTCTATGGCATCGGAAAGTGTCCAGACATTGCCAGTCCATGACGGCTCGTCAAACGGAGGAGGAACCCCATGGAGTGTCTTGTGTTTCATATAGGCGATGGATTCCTTCATGTCAACATCGCGAGCACGGCGAAGACCTGTCACTAGCCCGAGTCGATGGAGGAACAGAATAACCCATTTAGAGGGATCCCAGGCGAGCAGGGACGGACCCGAGCGGAAGTCGTGTGGGAAAGTGTGCTGGAGCTGGCTTTAACAGACCACTGGAGGAAAGAAGATCAAAAGA
Source organism: Neonothopanus nambi (assembly GCA_003987895.1). Lineage (NCBI taxonomy): Eukaryota > Fungi > Basidiomycota > Agaricomycetes > Agaricales > Omphalotaceae > Neonothopanus > Neonothopanus nambi. The sequence continues at coordinate 45,501 of RCHF01000049.1, forward strand.
AGCCTACATGCTGTGGAATGCGTCAATATCACCATATTCATCGAGCACTACAGAAGGGACGTACGAAATTGTGACTCCCTTCTCCACTTGTAAGAATAGCTAGCAACTGAACACAAAAGTGAGACAGACAACACATCGAACATGATTCAGTATGGCTTACTAGACTTCCACGGGATGTGTCTTCATCGGAATACGGCTGAAGCCCGTCCCAATGAGCCAGTCTTCGATCAAAATGGAATAAGTGCGGGAGAAGCGGACAATTGAATACAGCTTGACTGACGAATTCACGAAGAAGGTGCAGTGCCACACGGCCAGTCTCGAAACCAAACCTCCCCATACAAATGAACCCATGGCGTCACCCCAAAGCGAGCCTATCAAAGGCGGCACAGCAAATCCCAGAAACAGAGCTAGGGGTACTGCGGAACATAAAGTTTGACTAGGAAGGTAGGAACCAAGAAGCAGAGTGAATACCGTAATATTTGTGCTGGAAGCGTACCACTTTGAAGAGGGAGTAAGATTCCGTATCAGAATTTGGATAAATTGACACGTACCAGGATCGTTATCCAAGTCCTCTCGATCAACCAGCTCCAGCTTCTTGTAAGTCGGCTTGAAGAATATCCATCCCATATGAGAGTAAAGCAGACCCTTCGTTGCGGCATACCTAACAACCATTTAATATCCAGTTTACAAACATAAGAAGTCGGCTTACGGGTCATGTAAAGGGTCATCTGTAAAACGCTAAAGTCAATTTAAAAAAGGGTAAGAAAGGCACAAGTTCTAATGTTCCGTACATGATGAAGTCTATGACGGAGACACCTGGAATTCTCCGTGAGATTGAACGCGAATACTGCCGGCTATTGAAGCACCTACCACCACTACAGAGGACAGAGGATAGTTAGAACACAGGATTCCCGGGGTTCAATAACGTGTCTCACCTTGATAGAACCTTGAAAACCAGCTGAGCCAAGAACTGCCAGCACAATTCGAACGCCAGCACTTGCACGAAAAGCTCTGTGTGAGTACAGACGGTGATATCCGATCGTGATACTATTATAAGTTTGAACAGAGTTTGAAGAATCAAGAAAGCTGTCAGACAAAAAGGAGAAAATTGTACAACTAACCCAAATTCTGCAAGCTGCCACAAGACCAAAGCGAGCACGAGACTCGCCTTGGATACTACGGTCGGTGGGCAATAATACACACCATATAAAGCTGCAAGATGAACGGATACGAAGAAAATGCTGTTGCTCCACCAAATTTGAGGACGAGGGGATGCTGCGGTGCCCATTGAGGAAAAATTCAAACTTTGGAGTACTTGGGGTTTATAAATTTATTTGGCTTACGATGAGTGTCAGTTCACCGCCGTAATTGTCAATGATTAATCGACTTGTCGTCAGGGCGGAACCAGTTACGAATTCCCGATCACTAAGTGCGCCACGTTTTTCACTTCGGAGTCCGAGGCTTCGCTGAGCTCTCTTTCTTTCCTTCCACCAACCACATCATGGACAGACATCTCAAGGCCTCGCTTTCAAAGTATTTAGTACCACTTTTCTTATGCTAAAAATGGCCGTTGAGGCGACTGCGGCCAATGTCGACTAAAAGTCTTCTGCGGGCCTCCTTGGCTTTCTTTGGTAAGTCTCAGTGTGTAAGTACTATCTGAATCATGTATTGATCATCTCCCGCACCGGCACAACTTTGTAGGTCTAGGTCGCGTTAGACTCGGTCATCGCAGGCACCGTAAGCCACATGCATCGCCATATGAGAACGCAAGATACGAATTTCCATCAAAAACGACTTATCATTCAAGTTCTGTTGCATTGAGGGCTCGAATCAAGACTCGACTCGAGAGACATCTTCCGCAGTACTGAATATTGAATACTCCAAATGTCCCGCTTTGACTCTATCCCACCCCTCGTCCTACATATGTAAATCTCCAAATGACCAATGACGTCACTTACCCTTCTTCACCACAAACCACCATCTCAAACAACTTGAACTTCAGTATTTTCTACAATGTCAAGTTCCGGAGCAACAGCACAGGTAATATCTTCCTAGAAATTTCTGCTTATGTTCCAAATACTTATTGTCACACATCCCAACGAAGGACTCGAACTGGAAAACCAGGGAACAGAGTGAGGAAGCACGATTCGTTCACGAGAAGGTATGTATTACTATGTGCATGTGCATCGCCACGTACAGGTATCTGACGGTTTACCTCTTGTAGGAACAAGCACAACTAGCCGCTCTTCGTGAACAACTCAAAAAGGACGAGGCGTCGAGTACTCAGGCCCAGGCTTCGGATACCGGCGCATCAGCCCGCGATAGGGATTTCGAAGGAGGCTTTGGTGGTCAGGAAGATTTGGAAGATCGGTACGCGACTACGAGCGGGGAGCATTAGGTTCTATGCAGGGCTAGCCTAGGATTACCCCAGAGTTGACCCGGGCCCAAGAAGAATGAAGATAATTGTATAAACGTTTACCTGTACCATACTAAATATCTCGATTACCCAACTCTTGCGAATAACATTCTAATTCAACATCCATCCACGACAAAGAAGCAATAATAATCGTAATCGTTCTACGATAACACGAGCAGCGAGCTATGGTATATCCAGAGATTTAATCGGAGGGAAGAGGGGGATAGAAGGAGGGTCCAGGGAAGGTCGGAATGTATAAGAGTCTGGGTCCAGGATCAACGTCTGTTCGGTGCAAGATGTAGGAAGGGAAGTGCGCGTATGCGTGTGCGAACGAATGGAAGTCGATGGACGAAGGGTCGGATTGACAGATGGAATGGAGGTTTAGAATAACACGAGCGTCCGTGGCTATACCGTAATGTGGATATATGTATAGAGTAGTAAATCAAGGTATGTATCACAAGAAGAGAGTTCGGTTTGATAGCAAGTGATAAAATAAGGAGAGGGAGGTATAAAATGAGTGTTGCGTCCAATAATCAACGATAGAACGAACGATAGTATCCATCGACGATTAAAAGTAGCCTTTCTTTTGATAAAATGGTGAACAAGGAAAAAAGATCAATGTCCGACAAATGCGACTAGTAATAAAAACACAACTTGCGAAAATGAAAAAAGAGTCAAGAAACACAACAAGCAACTCCTGACGTAAAACCCCAACGCAAGAAAATTCCTCTGTAACCCCAACATACAAAAGGACTCGGCGAAAGCCCGAAACGATGGTTCCAGTAACAAATCCGCGAACAGAATCATGATCAGTGAGACATGGGGACTGCCGTAATAACAGGCTCCCTCAACTCTAACACCGGCTCCTTCCTCTTTGACGTACCCTTCGAGCACAGAGGACTAGGAGGTGCAACGGTAGTCCCAACCCACGGATCCAAGTAAGAACACGTTGAAATCGCCACCGCCAAACCAGCAGTATCGCTCGGGTTCTCCCACCCGTTCCCAATGCTAGGCGTGACAGTCGCCGTAACGCCGCTTTGGGTGAACGTCGGGCCAGGGAGGGTGGGTATCGCACCGGTAGGAGTGTACGTCGGAAGAAGGGAAGCAGCTCCACCTGAACTGATACTAGCTGGAGGCCAGGGGTACGAGGCAGTGACGGAAGCGGCAATATTACCAGCACCAGAACCACCAGTCTGGTAAGGCTGGAGAGGAGGACTCCATGGAGAGGGGTTTCCACAGACGCCGGCAGCTTGTCGAGGGTCTGTAGGCATCCAACCCTCCTGCAGGCCGAGTTGGTACGACCAAGCAGGAGCTTCGACTGTGCCTGTGACACTTGAATTAGCAATTTTCCATGTCCAGAAGAAGTAATTCTGCAAAAAAAAAAAAAAAATACATAAAAACATTAGTAGATGCGTGCGATGAAAGGACTTGACGAATCGATTACCTGAAGAGCATCCATACTAGCCAGTGCAAATTGCTTAATCGCGTCTTTCGTTGTTTGGTCCCAGCTCTGCCAGTCTGTCCATGGCGTGCAACTCCCAACACTCTTGAACGACGAATCCGCGACGAACGTCCCGTCGTACCTGGTACCTTGGTCGACACCGTTGACCCACAGACCACAATCCGTCACAGCATTACTCCACTCGCCTGCCACAGTCAAACCAAAGGCAGACATGGAGTTGTTGACGTCACCACCCCAGGCGCAGGGGGCAGTAGCGTAACTGGTCATGGGAGCGCTAGACTGAGTGCCGAAGCAGAGATACGGGTGCGAGTCGAGAGCGATTCTGTCGGCGTTGGGGAGGAAACCAGCCCATTGACCACGAGAAAGGAAGGCATCATGGTAGGATATGAATGGACCGTTACCCTCGCCTATACCACTGGCCTTACGAACGAGTTCATAGGCTTGGAAGTAGCTACATAAATTATGTCAAAAACTATTTTATCCTTGGGAGGGAGAGAAGTGCGTACTAAGTCGACAACACATCTTGACCGATGAACACTGCTCTAGGCTCGTTGGTAATACCGAACATCGTCACAACGTTCCTGTATTGAGGCTGAGAGATGAATTCTGCAAGAATACGGATGTGGTCCAGAGAACGCTGAGCATTTGCGAGACCCATAGGACCCATCAGCATATTGATGTCACCCAATTTACCGGAGTGGTTCCATCCGTTCTGACTTCCAGGAAGAGCGTGGTAATCGAGGTTGATACGGAGACCATATTTCCTGGCCCACTGGATGGCCTTGAGGAAGTACCTGATATATGCGGTCAACAACGTGTGTTGATGGAAACGGAGTTAAAAAAAACTTACTGCCAAGAGACGTTGGCGAGGAAAGGCTCTCCTTCACGAGTTTCAATAGCCCAGAACCCGAGAGAGATACGGACATAGTTGAGACCAGCGCCAGCGATTTGCGCAAAGTCTTTTTCGGTCTGCAAGGACAATGAAATAAGAACAAGTCAAGACTAGCATGGAATAGCCACTCACAATGAACGTCTTGTAGTGATTTTCTAATGTGGCCAGCCCTTCCGAGGTAGCAGCCAAGTTCTGGCACAGCGTCCACTCATCAATAGCAGGAGTAGTATTGTTGACAAATGGCTCGAATAGATAGGGAGCACTAAGTAAATGTTAGCTTGGGTGAACACGTTGCGTGGGATGTAAAGATACTTGCATGAACTAATAAAATGGCGGTTAGTCGGAGTTGAGGAGTATATATAGTACTCAAAGAGACTTACAGGTTCAGGAACGAGCCATCCACCAATGTTCACACTGAGTATAAAGGTGAGCGATAGAAAGTGAACAAACAAACACGACTCACCCTCTGATCTTGTCGACACCATAGTTGAAAGTTTCGTTGAGAGCCGGGGACCAAGACTGCGCTCTAGCACCGTCGTTGAAGGGGTCGTTCTCGTCCCAGTACCAAGTACCACCGAAGGAGTTTTGATAGGTGAATGTCGTACCATCCTCCATAGTAACCGTACTTCCATCTCCACCCGTAACAGCCAATGAACTCTTGGAACCACTCGAGCTCCCACTTGAAGAAGAGCCGGAGCTGTTGTTATCAGAAGAGCTGGAACCAGTAGCAGCATCAGTGCTCGCCTTGCTGTTGTTCGGTTTCACGACAGCGAAATAGACGGGAATGACAATGGCAAGTATGAGGAGCACCACAGCGGCGACGATGGCGATTATCATGACCTTGCGCTTAGACTTTGGGGAAGCATATACTGCACGTTTTTCATTGAGATATCTGCCACCAGCACCAGCACCAGCACCTATCGGCGACATACTCATGTCGCGATCTGAAGAAAAGTCATGGGGATCGTCGTGGTACTGGCCCTGGTAGGCAGCCGAAAGAGAGGAAGGGCCATGGGGGTCGTTCAACGCGTAGACTGATGAAGAGTACTCCGAGGCGCGGCCATCGGAAGGAAGAGTGTTGTGGGATGATGCGTATGAATTGCGAATGCTCGGACCTTCGCTGTAGAGGGCAGGACCGATGAAACGGGGCTGGGCGGCACCTACTGGAATATCGTCCGAGTCGTGCATTGTTTGACCTGGAGTTGGACTTGGAGGGGAGTTATATAGAGTGTCTGCATGTGTCTGTTCATTTGTGAGTGGCAGAGGGTCATAGGAAGGGCCTGTTGGCTGAGGCGACATGTCTGGCGAGTGGCAAGTGCCAAAGTGGGGAAATCAAACCGGGGTTTGCTAGTCTTTGTTTGCCTTTTTATACATTCCTGCCGGCAACCTCTGAACATCTACTCTTTTCTAACCTTTAAATGTTCTGAGTGCTTACACACATGCTTTTGTCTCGTGTCTATGCCGTCCTCGATCACTCATTTCAACAAGAATCACCTTAGATTTCTCAGAGGTCTTATTTTTATACTGCCTAGTGGCCAACTCTTCCCGCTTGTGAGCCCTGTTCGTCGTCAAGAGGTACTTACTCTTTCCAGATGGATTGATGCAGTTGACATTCCGTCAAGACTGACTCGCGAGAACGCTCTCAGACGGCACAGAAACATCTCTTGCATTGTTCAGAATTCTGTGACAAGAAACGGTCTTTTTTTCCCTCTCACGACGGCCTATATGGAAGTGAAGGATAGGAGGAATTACCCAATTTCGTCATTATCGACTACTTCCGAAACACCACTCATTCCTGGCCCACCACCGCACGCGTACACATGGACTTACCCTCTAGCTTATGCATGTCCTGTTCCGTCTTGCTTTTATGTCGAGCCACTGTTCAGCTGTGCTGGACTTGACATCCTCGCCGCTCGGCACAAATTTAGAACGAACCCCGGGTCATTCCAGCACGCGCTGATCACTTCCTCCGTCAGCGGCATCGATAGGCCGACTTGGCCAATTTAATTGGTTGTCCCTCCGTCCACAACTGAAAACTGAATACAATTGGACGTCCAGACGTGACTTTCTCCTCCCACCGGCACGGACGAACACGGGGACACGGAAATGCAGGAGGCGCCGACAATGTACTTTCCACAGACTTACCCCTGTATGTAGCCACTTGCGCTTTCAGATATAGATAAGTTTGCAGCATTTGATCGTGATAAGTGAAATACCAGGTATACATTGACAGCAGAACAAACCCCGTTAGGCTATGCGTGCATATGATGATCATTTGCCATGAGTGTCCTTCAATCCGACTCTTGCTCAGCTGAATGAAGCGTCTGCAGTTTCCATCCAGACATCGATTCAGTGTTGTTTGCGTCCGGTATCACCTTTACTTGGTAACTTCCGTGCTACCGGAAGCTTCTGGGCGCATCACTATCGTCGACACCTGTCTTCACTGCCATTCGGTGAACCGTTGTTATATCCCGGATCTCTAGTTCCTCTCGTGGACCCATAAGTACTTAGCTCGCGCAACACAAGTATTTTTCTCACCTTTGCCCTCTTGCTCTTCCCTCCGAGTCCCAATGCCATGATCAAGAGCATATCAAGTAGTCGCAATACGACATCGACAGTGTTCGGGCCCGGGGATTTTCCTACCTATACACGAGACGTACATACAAGAAGACTAAGCGCCACCTTTACCGAAGCCTGATAGAAGGACGTCACCAGGGACATCGCGAAGCTAAGCCAAGCTACCATAGGCTACCATACGTATATTACTCACACATGATCTCAGGAGTCAGAATTCGTCTAACACACGCCTCACGCCTCTACAAAACGTCTATCTTGCGCCAATCACAATTGATTGTCAGAAAACATGAGGAACTGGCATGAATGATGTATGCACACACACTTGACATTGACGTTGTCAATTCTAAACCGCCCTCGAACCGCCCTCATATCTCCGATTCTGTAATTATGTATGTTGACGACCTAGTTCACTGCCTAAGATTCATGTCGGGTACCTACACCGCATAGACAGGTCAAGAGCATTCAACTCGATCAACGGGCCCACTCGAGTCTCAACAGAATCAGCCCAACCACCAGCGAACACACCATTCCTCGAGTCGACGGCAACAATCAACGATACCGATACCAGGAAAGACAACTTATCCCACGAGCTTTCGTTCAAGGCAAGGAAAGTTGATTCCAAACCAACTAGAACAGAAAAAAAAAGAGGGGTAGTAAAGTAAACAGATTTATGAATACAACCCAGCCTATACAGCGAGACTAAATCTCTCCAATCCTTAATTATCCACACCCTAGATAGTTGCTTAGAAGTTCTCTGTAAATATTCAAGTCAGCTATGCGTATGCAAGCTTAAACAGAACAGTAGCGAAACGAAACGAACCTTTTCCGAAAAAGAATCGAGTGCCCTTTGCAGTGGAGTACTTGTTCGACATGATATGAAGCGTGTTGGACAAAACCTTGGGACCACAGAAGAACTAAAAGAAGAGGTTAACGTCTCGTCTCACTAAAAAGCATCTCTATCCAACACTCACCACACCACAATCCGTCTCAGGATGCTTCCCCGCAATGCTCTGGAATACCCTATCCCAGTTGGGCCTTCCATAGTGCGTCGGCGCCCTCAACGACGTGATAGCATCCTTCTCCGCACCGACATCCTGAACAATGATGTTGTTCATATCATCATCCTTGATCTTCGCAGTGAGGTAAATGTTGATCTCAATGCGGTTTTGGGTATCTTGTTCTTCGATAGCGTGAAGGAGTGAATGGAACCATTCGGCGGCACCGAAATCACGAATAACCCATGTGAAGTAGACCTTGATGCGGTGAACATAAGACAAAATATTTTACGCTACGAATAAGTACTACTGACCTTGGACAATCTAGTGGGCTTGCCAGAGTAGTTGAAGTTGTTCATGCGATACCAGATAGACTTGAGAATCCTGAAGACGGTAGTCAGTTACGATCAAAGCAACAGCTCACTAACATTACTCACGAAGCGAAAGGAGTGACACCAATACCAGCACCGACCAAAAGAACAGTCTCGAAGTTCAAGAAATCCTCACTAGCACTACCAAAAGGACCGTCGACCATGATACGAGGAAGAGTCTTGTTCAATGGTGGGTTGACATCGGTACCGATAACCTTGCCTCCAGCATCACCTACATGCCAATCAGCTTCTGGAATGATAGGGGAAACTCTAACGAAGCAAAAATAACCTTTGTCCTTGGAATCAAAGTTGCAACCAACAGCTTTAGCCAAGGCAGTCGTGAAATCACCAACGACACGGATGTGGACTGAGATATAGTCTTCCTCCGGTGCACTACACATGGCATACTTGAGTATCAAAATACATGCGAAAGGAAGTAAACAAACCTCGTTAGAGTGAAAGGGTGCCACTGGAAGTAGGAAAGCTCTGGGCAGTTGATGAAAATGTACTGTCCAGCTCTAACGGTAGTCTTCTCCTTCTTGATCTGAAGTTCCACGACTTTCGAAGGGTGTTGGATGACCTTTGAGATGTATGTGCGGTGACGGGAACGAACTTCACGGAGAACACGCTCGCCAATCCAGATAACACCACCGACGATCCAGTATCGCTATAAAATAGATAAGTGAGATGCCAAAGCATTGAAAGAATGGAAGGAGGCGTACCCAGAAGACACCGATGGTGTTGTAAGAGCAGTAGGGTGGTCTATCAGGCTTAATCATGCAGAACATTCCGTGGAGCTGCCAGTTGATGAAGAAGACGATGAAAAGGTGGTGGGTGTACCAGAACTTCTCAAAATTGGCCCTCCTCTTCTCTTCCCGGGCATACCAAGCCATTAGTCCGAGGGCAACCCACATAATCCAACCAGTGACAGCCGGGCCTGCTTCGACACAGAGAAGGAAAAAGTTCTTCACCCGCTCGCCTGTGTTATTAGCGGACTGGATAGCCAATCTGATAACATTAACGATATGGGCAATGGTGTGGACAAGAGACCAAATAACAATGGACCAGCCAGTGGCCTTGTGGAAGGTAATGTTCTTGTCGAAAGGAATGACAGTCCCAAGCGGGGTACGACGCATGAAGGATATGAAGTTGCGGCAAATCGGGAGGAGGATGAAGATCACATCGACGTGGCACACCAAAGCCGAAGCACGAGCAATTGCTGTTAACAGATATAAGTACAGACTGGGGACGTAGAGAACGAGAACACTTACTGAAGCCAGCACCGAGACTCTTCCGAGCTTCGTTGAGGTTATCCTTGAGCGTATAATGCAAAAAGCCCAGGACCAAAACCAGTATATGGAGCAATATGAAGACACCGAAAAAGATCTGTCTACCACCCTCATTGATCATATAAATCTTCCACCTAGCCATAAGAGAGTTGTCCTGGATTACGGGAGTCTTAGTGGCATTAGTGATCGTCCTCTGAAGGCCTTGTAACCGAGAACGTTCTGTCTTGTTTCGCTGGAGACCGCGTCCGTTGGCGGGCTGGACATCAGGGTGGTCCATAAGATTATGGCCAGCAAGGTTCATATCGGGATTCCGAGTGTCTACGAAATCCATGGCGAACGAGAGTACGACCGGCGCAGGAACAGCTAACTAACGAAAAGAAAAGAGAGGAAGTATGGGAAGAGATGACCGCCCGCTGGTCGATGGAGGGAAGAAAGAAAAGGTGATGGAGAAATGATTGCCTGCTGCCTTTCAAACGAAACGCTGTTCTCTGTTGTTCGTAATATTCTTTCAGTTGTCATAGTGCTTTACGACCTAGACCTCGTCGATCCCCACGCCCACTCGCACCCGCAAACAATCTCTACTCACACACTCTATAGCTTATATCTTCTTCTCCATCTACTCTCTATTTTCACCACATTACTCTCGACATATTCGATAGCTTTCCTTGCTTCAAATCCCAAGACATCCTCGTCATCGTCTTGGACAGTGTCCGTCTTGTGTTCGTATATACCCATGCCCACATCACTACCATCAATCACTCCATCTTTCTTCCAAGCGACGCAGTCGATTAAATAAACATCTCCTTTTAGCGTCCCAATCAACGGCTGTGTAGCTTCTGCCTGCTTCTGCAACACTTGCCTGTTCGGTGGCGTACTTCAAGACCATGAACAATCGCAAATCAATGATCATCATGCAGCAGGCAACTCGAATTGATATCTGCCAACTTTCTGCCAATAGACTTACATGTGAGTACCCTGGTTCGCATCAGTACACACCAGTATGCATGGCGATATGTGGCTCGATGTTCTAGTTACTGCCGAGAGGAAGGACAACTGTCCTAAGTATAGAGTATAT
>RCHF01000050.1:0-27592 GCA_003987895.1 Neonothopanus nambi
CCGAATAGTCAGTGGGAACCAGGGGGAAGCTGTGTCGCAGGATTCGCGCAGAGAAACGCTAAAGGTGAAAAAATACGAAGGTTTAGAGCGAAGACCGACAACGGCCACACAGTGAACACCAACGCGGGACTGTCGTGGGTGGGCGTACGGCAGAAAGCGACTGACAAGCGTCGAGTGAGTGTTGGTGCGCGTTGACGCGCATCAACGCGCATTTTGTTTCTCGGCCGGAAAAGTTAATGAATTTTGGCCGAGAAAGGAAACATATTCCCAACACTTTCCCGGCCAATAAATAAATTGTTTTTCGACATAGGTTCTTTATGTTTCCCATAGATAAAAGATATAATATTTCATTAAGTTTCCAAGCTGGGATATTAGACCAATCACAGAGAAAAATAACAAAGTTTTTCTCAGTAACTATCAAAGCTTTCTAAATATCTTTCCCAGCAAAACTATCAATGATTTTACTTACACTTTCCCTTACACTTTCTAAGGCTAGAAAGAAAGGCCTTGGTGCAGTGTCTAGAGGCCCGTCGTCTGTCTGCGTTCGTCTTCGACGAACAATCGGCGAGATAGTTGACCATTAGCTTGTTGTTATCCCTTCAACGAACGTTCCAGTAGCTGGCGATCGGCTCCTCGGTCATCTTCGAGAATTACCTAGTCTTATAAGTGAGCACCGTTGCAGAAGATCCCAAGGTGACGATATACCCAGGATTTTGGGCGCAAGACTAACCCTTCCCTTTCACCAGCATAAGAAGAAAGGTGATGGAGATATGCATAGTAGAAAAAACTGTTTTTTCCTGTAAAGCTCGGTCAAAATGAAAACCGCTCTATCAGGAGAATTTTTTGCAAAGAATTTGAACCGAATTCGTTATCGTTGGGTTTGAAAATTTACACCCGAAGACGATGAATTGCTAGTGAAATTCCTCGCAGGAAATAGTACCCGGTAGAATTCAAACCTGCGCGCGAGTGTGCGTACATCTGTGCAACTTCCTGACGAAATACGACGCAAATGAGGAGACCGCATGGCGGATAGAGGAGACGGCATATTCTTTTCTATCTAACGAAAATAGCCCGCTCAGTCAGGAGAAGAATATTCACACCTGCAGACGATGAGCTGCGCGTCAAATTCCTCGCAAGAAATAGTGCCCTACTACGAAATTCGAGCCTGAGCGCAAGTGTATGTGTTGGATACGCGTACCCTCATCACTGAATAAATATTATGTCGTTCGGGCGATAGAAGTGCTGAGATCGCGTGGATGGAGAAGGAACGGTGTAAGTAGAACATTACTATAAATGATTGTAGAACATGTGAGGTGACGCGTCGATAATATACGGTTCGAGTTGCTTACGAAAGTTCGTCAGCTGGGTACCTCAGAAATCTCTCAAGCCCAGGATGCCCATCGCGACACTTCATTCCTTGGACTCCCGGATGGTAGACTTGAGGTTGAAAGGACGAATCTGATGGATAGTGAGTTTCAGACTGTCTAATTAAGCAATATACGTCCTGCTTGAATGTGAGAATTCAAATCAAAGAGACAGTTATGATCATTCGCACCATGCCAGTAGTATGGTTCGCCGAGAAATTGAGGAACAAGATTCGCAGGCATAACGCTTCGGGCGCTTGCTCAGACCCCTGTGCTTCGTCCATCAGCCAAGTTAGGAAGTCGTTCTAGAGATAGCATTCAATAAGTGATAATAGAGTTGATCATTCCGAACATACAGGTATACCATCCCAATCCTTTCCATAGGCATCGTACATAGCTTTCCGTTTTTGAATGACCGGGCCTAAATGCTTCATGGCTTCATGAACGGCCTTTCTACATACACCTTGGTAGCTTGCTATGATTCTGATCACGACGAAACTTAGACTCCGCTCACTTGCCAGGTCGGAGGACATACCGGTGCAGGAATGATGGCCATTGACTGAGGACATTTCCGGCTCGAACAACCTCTTCGGTGAAGTGAATGCTAAGATGAATCCAACCTTCGCTTCGGCCTACAATAGGAATCATCACCGAGAGTGACAAAGAACAATATTGATAGAAACTGACATGTTGGAGCTCCAATAAAAACTCTATTGCTCACCCGACTGACGAGTTTCAAAGCAGTGGATAAGGCTGGAAGTGAAGGCCACTCTAGACAAGACATGAATGTAACATCAGTAGGGTTTGCTAGTTACCATCGGTTGTGGCTGGGATAAATCCCTGGAATGCCTGTACCACCTCGTCTCGAACGTCATCGAGAACATATGCCAAACTCCGCGTGAGCTGAAACCGCACAATAGGGACATGATGTAGATTGTCAAAGATATCGTCTCCGACTGTTGCTCTGATATGCAGAGTCTGTTTTCGAAAAAATAGTCCATACATCACGAAGTAACGAGATGTAATAAGAGTACTAACGTCATCTGTTGCCTATAGTTTAACGGCTTAGTCTCTACTCTGTTGAAATCTGGAAATGTGAACGTACCTCGTCAGAATTGAAATCTGGTCCTGTTACTTCGCGCAGTTCCGCAATAAGGGCTTTTCCGCTCACAATCACGAACCAGCCGGTTGCATGAGGAATCTTGAACGGTTTGAGAGGATACCATAAAGTACACGTGTCAGCCTGCGATTGAAACCCACCAACTTTGACATACCTTCCTGTAACCTTCTTGTATCATCTCCTGGGCTTTGGAAAGAAAGATGACTGCAGTTTTGCGAGTCCCAAAGAAGCCGGTTTCACCTAACGCTGGTGCGTTGATCTACCATAGGCTACATGTATAACGGACAAGAGAAGATGCTAGTTCAAGTCATACCTGGCGCCGAGCTGAAAAGGCGTAGGACACAAAGGCCAGCGAGGCCACCATAATAATACCTGTAGTAATCAAGTTTTCGTTCATGGTTGCGTTTGAAGTGAAAGAACCTGTTGAACGAGAGAACAGTGAACCTGTGCCATAAGTTAGAAAGGTTAGAATTAACGCAGCCCATTGTCGCAGACCATAACGAAACTGCATGCAACCCATTACCAATGGATGACCATGTGACTTTCTTTCCTTTTGCACCACCGCCGCCTACTCAATTTTTTGACAAACACTGCCGCTGCGTCAAAACTACTTACTACTACTACAGTCTCAGCAATGGATTGCGGGTCGGACATGGCATCCTTACAGGGCCTTATCCTGGATGGCGTATATAATGCATTTCCGCGCAAATTCGGTATCTAAGAACTATAGGCGTCACAATGTCCATTACTCTCGTCGCCGGCGCGGTTTTCCTCTTAACTTTGATTTCTACTTTTCGTCGCTGGAGCAATCGTGGAAATCCCAACAATCCCGACAACCTTCCACTTCCACCAGGCCCCAAAGGCCAATTTTTGGTAGGAAACCTATTCCAGATCCCGAGAGAGAGATATTGGTTGGAGCTCGAGAAATGGGCTAGAGAGTTCGGTGAGTTGTGAGATTGTTTGCTTAGGATGATACGAACCGAATTCACATAGGGCCAATCTTTACCATAAAGATTTTTGGCACGCCCATCATCGTTATGACTACCTCTCAAGCTGCTAGTGATTTGTTGGAAAAACGCAGCGCCAAGTATTCCGACAGGCCTCACTGGGTCATGGCTAACGACATTCTTACCCAAGGCATGCATGTCGGTGTTACACGCTACGGTGATAGGTGAGCTCTCTGCCAATATTGCATCTCATTACGCTAGTCAGATTAAGCTTGAGCTTTCTTCACAAAACAGGCATCGTAAGCTCCGCAAAGCACTTAGGGATGGTCTACACGGTAGTGCGGTTGAGGCCTACTACCCCAACGAGGAACTCGAAGCTCGCTTGTTCATGTTGATATCTATCAGATTCGCTGCTGCTATTGTTTTGGGGACGACGTACTCCCACCTCCCACAAGGTCGAGAGTTTCTCCAAGGACCCCTACGTCTCGAGTCTGTTCGAGTCTGCGTCCGAGTTTGCGCGAACGCTCTCACCCGGTCGTCACCTTGTCGATTTCCTTCCTTTCCTTATGAAGGTCCCTCGGTGGGTTCCTGGGACAGCCTGGCAAGACGCAGCGGCTGCACATGCCAAGCAAGACCGTACACTGTATTACGAGATCTTCAACGACGTCAAGAAAGCTACGGTAGGAACACAAACTATGAAAATATCGATCCAGTTCAGAATTGATCGCTCTCTTTGTAGGAGGACGGAGAGACCAACTTCTGCTTCGTATCGCAAATGTTAGAAGACAAAAGTTTTGGTCTCAACGACGAAGAGACTGCGTACATGGCAGGAAATCTTTCCCAAGTGCCCGATACGGTTAGTGGTGACTTTTACAACGTGTCGAGCTTGGGTTCCTTACGATTTGTCCGTCTTTCATAGCTGGCTTCCGTATTGAACGTTTTCATTCTCGCTATGACCGTGTTTCCAGAGAAGCAGCGCCTTGCGCAAGAAGAACTGGATCGAGTCATCGGACGTGAACGGCTTCCTACACTCAATGATCGCGAACCCCTTCCGTACACGAATGCGTTGGTGAAGGAGGTTCTCCGATGGCGTACAGTGGCACCCTTAGGTCGCTCTATATTGCACACTGTTCGAGATTCCTTTTAATCTACAACTAATTCTCCAGGAGTCCCCCATGCTTCGACTGCAGTGAGTAGGATCCGCAGGTCTCTTGTGTTCAGTGCGCTTATCGAAACCATCAGCCTGACGTCTACAACGGCTAGTCCAGCTTCACTCATTTACATGGAAGGACCCTTCGTAATTTCCCTGCCGTCGCCATCCCTTCTGCTACGATTACTCATTCAAACATTCTCATAGTGCAAGGCAAGCCCATTTCATTTGAGCTATTGCATCAAGAAACTAATGACGAACCGCGATCACAAGGGATGAAAGCGTTCCATTTACTCAGTATTTCGCAGGGCCGATATTCCGTTGGGTCGAGAGGGTTCCGAAGCTGGATTACAGGAAACAGATTTGGAAGGTATAAAGAAATCGTAGAGGGAAAGGATATGGCATTCTGCGAACGAGTGAAGTTGTTCTCAACGTTGTGAGAATTAGTTCAAAAAAGTACGGTTAGGGGGGTTTTCTTTCAATTCCAACGCCTTTCTATTTTCTTGCTACTCGCAGAAGAATGCCTGTGTGTATTTCTCTTTTAAATGATATACGTTTCATCCCCTCGATACGTTCTATGCTCACGACGCCCCTCCAGAAAATGAGTAGTCACCCCCCGGGTCTAACATACTGAATTCATACGATGCAAGTTCCAGGTAGAGATGCCGTTCGCTGGCAGTCTACTGAGCTGATGAGTGGCTCCTCGTTTGTCATCGAAGAACAGCGACTCCCGTAAGCAGCTCGAACCGTATGTTATCGACGTGTCGGTTCACATGCTCTATAATCCATTTACCGTTATGTTATACTTTGCGCCGTTTCCTTCTTCGCCAACGCGATTGGTAGCTAACGATGAAGGTTCGTCTTGGACGAACAGCAAGCATTGGGTGAGTTTTGAATTATCATCTCCCTCGTATTTTTTTTTAGCTCACTCTCCAGCACGTATACAGGCAAGCAAGATTAAAACGGTGATTCACACAGGAACGTAAATCTATTCAACTCGTAGTGTACGTGCCCAAGTGCTGAAATTAGGTTAACGTAGCCCACTATTTCAAAAGCCTATGCATTTCTCTTGAACAACATATCGAAGGCTTTGGCATCCATCTTAGGGCCACCGTTCCTCATATGAGGTACAAATACCCGGTTCACGATGCGACGGATGAAGATAGCCCCGTAGCAGACGCACGGTAGGCTCGATTCTTCGCCATCCCCTTCATGCAATTCGCGGGCCTCGCGGGACCCGGAGGCGAATATGAGGATCGAGGGATCAGTCTCGCGAGGATTGCTGAGAGGTAAGACTGCCCGTAATAAGGCCCTGTCCGTAAAACGGACACTTGGAGAAGAGTGTAGGCTTTTCAAAAGCCAGACGCAAGCTCCAGTAAGAAGTAACGAGTTCGGATGCACCCGATACGGCCCTGGTCCCTCTGCTTGCTGAGAAAGCACCTCCCCAATAGCTATAGTACGCCAATATCGCCAATTCCTGAATAATGAGATGTATATGAGTTTAGAAACAACGAGGGTAGGAAATTGAACAAACGGACCACCATACTTTTGTCTCAAAGGACAACAAAGACCTTCGGAAAACGGCATCAGAGTGATGCATGAGTACTCGGGTGGCATGACAGATAGGAACTCGAACTTGCACGCGAGCGTTCGATATTCCGTTATTCACGGCATCTTTATAAAGATCCAAGAACCGATTGATAAAAATCCTAATCTCAAGCTCTTTTAGTGCATCCCAGATGGATATCTTGTCTCCGATAGCTTTACCCTCCGAGATGTAGGGGAACATCTTATCATCGCACGACATTTCGAAATATACCGCTTGAAATGGCCCTGCCGCACTCGAACCTAGATCGATGTTACAGCCTGACACAGCTGCAAGATGACTAACGATATTACGAGTATATTTGCGGCTACCGAACGTGGATATGCGACGGGCATCTTCATCCGACAATTGGAGCACATCTTGAGCAATGTGGGGATGAGAAGAAGTCGCCCATTGAAGGCACTCTCCTCGACGACTCGAGTACTCGATCCCGACGTCGATCCACCACTCGCCTTCCAAAAGTGCAGAACGCGGGATCGTAGCAACGTCGACGAATTCCTCAAGGGCTCGTGCTGCCGCAGCCGGCTCCTGGGGATGCTGCATGCACGTACGAACTCCATGGACAGTGTGCACAAAAAACAACCCCCTCGCCCAAGTTATACCGTTTCTTTCGAGATGATCACGGATGCTTTCAGGCAGCACGCGAAGGATCGAAGGAGGAAGGATCGGTCGAGCGCCACGGCCATGATAAGGTACGGACTCGAACTTATCTGGCCAGTGTTCAAGATCTCCAGGAAGTAGTTCAGATATGGCAGGACGAAGACCGTAGTCATAGAAGGCAGCTCTTTGGTTCCAATCCAAACCGGAGGGATGACGGAAATTGAAGCCGACCGTGTGAACGATATGAGGATCGGGAGGCATGGCTGGGAAAAATACATGAACTTCGTGAACCAGTTGCAACCCCCAACCTCCGAATCGGAAGTTAGGAATTTCATGAAGTGGGACGCGATGGGATCCTCCCTAAAAAGAGAAGTAAGTTTTGAACGGAAGTTTCGTTGGGAAAGTAAGGCTACTACATACCTCTTGACGCGGAACGGTATGCTTAACGTATGTGGGGGATGAGATCGAATTTGGGCTAATTTCTAGAAAAATCTCGAGCGGGGAGTTCACAAAGATATCATCAGTGATCCCTAGCAGGGTACTGTAATCTCGATAGAACTCGATAGAATGGTCCTCGGTGACTGCGTTCAAAGTAGGATCTATAACGGCCTGAAAGCCTTCGTCTGGGTCTTCTCCAGTGAGGAGAAGGCGAGCAAAATCATATTTGTCAGCCTTGTAGTACCTCTTGGCTCTTCGAACGAACGTGTCCAACTTGAAGCGCCGACTTGGCGACGAAGTGTAGGCCATATCAGAGGCTAGAGAGGCAAAAAGGAACTTGAAGGGAAAGGATAGTCGAAACCAGGGAAGTTTCACCTTAAGTCGTGGTATATAAAGGGAGTTTCAGCGTCGAGAATACTCCGTCAGTGGCATTGTGGCCCAGGTTAGCTTGCGTTTGCGATCCACGGCATTCTAGGAGCCTTCTTCAGCTTAAAATCTACGTGGCCTTGTGCCTCGCAGTTGAACAGTGAGGAAACGCCACCGGGAGCTTCATGAATAAGTTTCGTTTCTTTGGAGCTCAATACTCAGCCTCGTGCCCCGACAGCATCCGAAAACGGTGAGTCCGTCGAAGTTCGTCGGAGACGAACGAGGGCTTGTTCACCTGCTATCTAGAGACGAACGAGAGTTGTTCAACCTGCTATCTAGAGGTGAAGCCGGCTGCTCATGGCGTCTAGACAGTAGGTGGATACCCACTGTTCGTCGACGACAAACAAGGAACCACACGGCAGCTTAATAAAATGCCGTTAATCTCAGCCTCATGCCCGCGGCATCATCTGGCATGAGTTCGTCGAAGACAAACACGACCGCAGCGCCACTGTAGCGGCCACTGCTGAGTTCGCCGAAGTTCCTGGAAGAGCTGCTCACTTGCTGTCTAGAGGTGATAGAGACTGCCTGACTGCTCACGATTATCACCTTTCTGTCTGCCTCGAGAATCGTTTCATAACTTGATGAGTTGGCCGTTAGGTTCGTTTCGGGTATAATTGCAAATACCTCCTTGGTGTAAAGATACTTCATGGGCCATACTGAAGTGAGTCAGCGGAAGGTAAATTTACGAAAACAATCCTTCAAGATGAATTTTACTTACGTCCCACGGTTACTTTCCCCGCCAGAGTCGAACGAAGCCTCTTTATTAGTGGGAAACGAAGAATCAGTGAAGGAAGGGGGAGCTATCGTCAACCTTGCAAGGGTATTCAACGAGGCATCAACGTAGGCAGTATCTGCACCTCCACTCCTCCCATGCCATTTTCTGATGCTTTCCAGCCATTCCCAGACCCGTTTCCAGGTTCGTGATGATTAAGCTATCTCGACGTCGCACTTGAATAGACGATCCTCTGGCAGACGGGACGAACGACAGTCCCCGAGCTCTATATAGCACTTAGGGCTCGTACTGCTCATAGTTCGTCCCCGACGAACAAGGGCTAATTCCCCGCGTCAATTGTAGAAAAGACCCTCCCCCCCGCTGGAATCCGGAGTCACGCTCGTTGAAAATATCGCACAGAACGGGTAAACTGGTGGATTGTAAGTTCGTCGTATTCTCTGTGTACCGTATTTCCAGCCTCGATCATTCACGAATACAGAATATATGAAGCTACTTCAATAGGTCAATATAGAGCCATTTTGGTAAGAAAAAATAGAAACACACCATAAGCTCGTCTCCTTCGCAAATTCCGCATCCAGCAAGCCCTAAAATCCTTGACTTCAGCGGCTAGGATAGAAGGTACCTGATCAGCGTTCGTCTTGGACGAACGCCAAGTGCATATAAGGAGTACGCGGGAAATGATATGTCGAAAAACTTATAGTCCGGGCTCCGTCAGAGTACGTGGTCATGAAATAATGAGAAACATGTTTATATGTGGGAGACCGAGGTACTACAGGGTGTTTTGAGTGCGATATATTTACTTGTTATTTGTTATCTAGGAAAGCGCCGACTTCCAACGTGCTGCAAACGAGACCGTCAAATTCACGGAAGGTGTCAATTCGATACCACGCACCTGAGATCTAATTTCTGTGCTATCATTTATACACCAAGCGCGGCCTCCAGTTCGGTGCATTCGGACCCCAACAATGACGGAGCGAAGGTATACCAAAAAGGCCAGAAAAGATATAGAGATTCCAGATAAAACAGAGAGATTCGTACCGGAGGAGGGCAGCGTATTTGTCGCCTCCACTTTTGTTCGAGGGCGTCTTCAAATATTAGGTAGTGGTAATCCTAATTCAATTTCGGTAAGTTTCCGAACCAGATAGATAGATAAAGCCTGCGACGTACAAGAAAAGATAAAACTAACGAGTAGGTGGCTCCAAGATCGAATAAAACGGCGCCATCGTACACTTCTTCGGCCATTTTTTGGAAAAGGAGAAAGACGGGAAAAAGAGGGGGAAAGAGAGGTGGTGGTCTGAAGGAAAATGAAAAATGGTCGATCAGTATAAAGTAAGCCGCTGGAGTTTGCACAGCCACAGGACCATCTTAGTATCAATGCACCTCCGTCCATGCCTGGCAGCTGCAACTAGATTTCCTACAAAATAAACTGAACAACAATGCGAGATATATCTACCAAACTTGCAGATCCTCTCGTTACTCACGAAGACTGGACCGAGTTTCAGCAGACGAGAGCAAGACTCAGGACGTTAAGTATGTTATGTCTCTTTTTGTTTTTTGACCGTCGCTCACTCGACCTCTTACTTTCAGTGGACGGTCTTAGCAAACATGGCTCGATGCAGACAAAAGAAAACACATTGAGACTATGAGAATACTCCCCATAACCCAGCCATTTGGTTTATGAACTCCTAATCATAGATGTAGCGTAGAAGTTGCGGCACCGAAATACAAAGGATTCAGCATTTAAACAACTATTGTTCTTCAATATTTTCAACCAGTTCTTCCAACGTTGAAAAAAGCTTCACTCTTTCGAGGAACGCTGTCTCCTTCCCCTCAGTCATCTCCTTATACCTTGAAGGGTTTGTTTTCCGTAACTCAGCTTCGGTCTGACAACCATTTTCAACCCAGCGAAATATCGGCCCTGCAGAATACTGGGTAAAAGAAACATGTTGATCCCCTGCAACCGTAGTTAGTTAATTAGAGTTAGTTCATTAGTTAGTATGTCGTAGTGACAGCGGATATATAACAGGCTTGCCTTTGGCTAAGGGAGTATTAGAGTGGGTGATCACAGCAGAAGGTATGGCAACAGTCGCAGCATGAGGGAAATCGATGACAAGTTCAAGTTCCCATAAAATTAAGTGGCCCCCTTGGGTGTGGTCAAAGTGCCCAAGAGCCGTGATAAAACACCAACCAAACGGCCAATTGAAGAAATCGCGATGTTTGAAAGTCCAAACTTCTCCGCCGAAGTTGAAGGCGGCAGCGGTAAAGACCCCAGGAAAATTACGAGGTAGGGCAGGTTCTCGCCGGTATACAGTCTCGATAGTGTCTCGATAGACGGAGTGGAGTCGCGGTGCCCAGAGAGAAAAACATGCTGTACGGAGCCTGAGCAAAAGAAAGCCAAAGAAAGAGCGTTTACTCACAGTTTTGGAACGCTGCCATTCGACGCACACCCTCATTTCCAACCAGCCTATGCAAAAGCTCGGACATGTCGCCGTTGTCGAGGGCGACTGGCTTCGAACTTCCCATGCCCATGACCAGACCAACATTATATGCAGGAAACATACCACGTCGATGGGGCGTTTTCGCCTGAGTTCCTAGCTTTGCTGCCTCTCCTTGGCGCATGAACTCATGGAATACGCCGTACATAGCTTCAACATAGCCCGGTTGATTCAAAGGACACCCGCAGAGTACAGCTATAACTCTTTGATAGCGATCGAGTATCGGAACAGGTGTGCTGAAGAAATAATCAGCAGGGCCTCAATACTCTGAGAGAAAGTCGTACTCACACACCATCCCAACGAATGTGTCTAAACCCCAAAGAGTGCAGCAACTCGAGTGTATAGCGGCGACGAATCCCCGTCACATCTTTCCTGGAACCTGGCTTTCCGGTATGCGCTCCCTTTGCTGCTTCCAGCTCGGTTGCAGAGTAGTCAACTGTCATGGGAGCCGCAGCACCCATCACCTTGCTCCTGACCTTGGGCGACGGTCCAACAGCGGAAGCAGCCGCTTTCATTTTGGCGCGTTTGACGTTCCTCTTTGAGTTGCGTAAATTCTGCCGTTTGGAGCCAGGAACAGAGGAATCAGACTCAGATGGAGGGTGCATGATCGGCGCCTCATCGTCCACGTCGTCGATGCCGGTGAGATCGCTGGTATCATCAAAAGAGTATGGACCAACGTTGGGCTGGAAACGTACTTTTGGATTTCTTCGATCGACCAAGTTGCGTAGGCTCTGTTCTTCAGGGCCAGAGCTGGACCCAGAAGGGGCAGACTCAGAGGGAAGGTGAATAATTGGCACCTCGTCGTCTACATCGTTGATATCGGTGAGATCGCTGGTATCATCGAACGGATCAGGACCAACATCGGATTGGAGAGATACTTTTGGACTTCGTGTTTTATCGGCTTGGTGTATTAGGTTGAGTAAGTCGAAAGAGGCAGGAGAAGGAATGGGAGAAATGACAATTTGTTTTCCAGAACGCAACTTATGAGGGATCAGAGAATCGGTATTATAATGCAAAGAACACGAGAACCTTACCACACGAACAGAGTAAGACATATGGAGCCAGCGTTAGAGCAAACAATCAGAGACTCATCGATGCTCGAAGTTCAACATATAATACCACTACGCATTCACGTGATCACTCTCCGTTTGACCGTTCCTAGCTGGTTCTTAGATTCGCTCTTGCCACATAGAACGGAATGTTGAAAAAGAGAAATAATATTTTTAATGCTTTACTGCCGCTTTTACATCGGCCTATATTTACAAGAAATTGAATATACGTACGAGAAGACTCGGCAAAATTAACACAAGGCCAAATTTACGGTACTTCAACTCTTCTTTAGTGTGTTGCTACGTTGCTTCTGGATAAAGGCCTTCAAAGTGCTCGGAGGAGAGAGCTCCCCGTCCTCCAGACGACCCATCTGACGATGCTCAGGGGGTGCGGGTTGAGCTAAACAACGTTCAAAATTAAAAACGTTCTTGATTCGTTGAAAACCAGGCATACCTTTGCGAGAATTCCCCTGACCATTGTCTCGTCCCGTAGAAATAGGTTGAGAGGGGCGAACCAGAGCTTTAGAAATTTTAAGTTTGGCTACGAAGCGAGAAGAAACAGGCCTTAGTTTCAGTCACTGAACGAGCTAAAAGGAAACTCACCTGGAGGACCTCGAGCTGCAGGCGCACCCCCTTTCGTCAAAGTACATCAACACAAAGACAAAGTATCAGCGAGGAACCAACTTACCAGGCACTTGCGCCTCTACGTTCACCCCGGTAGCACGAGCGAACGGGTTCCTTTTGCGGTCTTGAATCGCTACAGGACCTGGACCATTCGGCGTTGTAGGCGCCCCCACTTCATTGAAGACGGACTATATCAGCGGCCCCGAAAAAGTATCCTTCAAAGCAAGACCTACTAGGCGCATTTTCCTGTGAGACAGTTGCGGTAGCCCGTGCAAACGGGTTCGTTTTTCGGAACTGAGGAATTTGAGTTGTGCGTTGTCGGGCTGTCGGGGTGCTCCCTTCGTCGAAGAGTGAATATCAGCAGATGGTCAAGAATAGATTGAAAATAGGACTTACGAGAAGATTTTTCCCGTATCGCAGCGGTCGGTCGAGGGATTTGATTCTGAGGAGAGCTTCTCCTGGGGTCTTGAAAACGCGGAAGGTCAGGAATGGTCCAAAACGGGGAAAGCCCAGGCGGTGCTTACGAATCAAGAAAGGGTCTGATGCAGCCTTGATTGCAGCAGCATCTAGCTCCCCGGTAGAGCTAATGGGGCGCTGACTTGTCTCAGATGAGAGACGTGGCATCGAGGGCTTGGCTATGCCGCGTTCGTCTAGGACGAACAGCCTCAACACGGTCCAGTTCAAAGAGAGTGTAGACGGAATTAAATACGTACCTTCTTCACTGTCGCTCCCGGTCTCGCTGAGTACACGCCGGTTTTGAGGTTGTTTATCCCTCCCCATCTCCAGCAACTGCTTACGGAGGTCTTTAGCTGCAATAAACGTATTTTATAAGGGCAAAAACTCTCTAAAATTATAAAAACATACCGTGACCTGGGGGCAAAAGACTTGTTGGAGGTTTGGATTTCACCGGACTTTTTTGCCTCGGGCGTTTGTGAACGGGACTTTCTTGCCCTGAAGATTCAGAATCGTAGTCGTAACCAGCATCGGGTGGCGGAACCGGGGGAGAAGCATCAATCCCGAGTCGACTGTTACGGTAGTCATAAAAATCATCTAGTCGAAAAAGTCAGAAGGCGTTTGTGAGAGAGGAGAGAAGAGACCTCACCCTCAGATGTCTCGCCGCTGACCTGTAGAGTCCCCATCGGGCCGTTCAGCTCTTGGTCATCTAAATGTATAAGTCAGAAACTAGTGCAATTTCGCCGCTGGAGTGCCTGGCTTACCCACGCCCATCGATTCGTCTCCACTGCTGCGCCCTTCCGTAATACCTGAAATGTCCTTTATTAAGTCGTCTAATGTTAAGTCCGGTAAGCATCAAGGTGCGGAAAGCCCATAAGTCAATAAAATACGCACCGTCTGTGCTCATTCCCATCGAATCGTCTCCGAGGCTGTTCCTTTCCGTATCATCTCCGCTCATCCCTATTGAATCATCAAAGGTGAGCCCTTTGGTACCGGTTGTGCTCCTCTCCATTGGCTGGTCTTCGCTTCGTCGGCTAGCTATGGGTATAATTTGGGTGAGTGGTGCAAAGGCTGAGTTTGATGCGTAGCATACCGTCAGCGCTCATGTCCATAGGATCGTGTCCGAGGGTCTTCCCGTCTGTTCCTGTACAAGATTCGGGTGAGTAGGAAAACGTTTAACGCTATGGACGCGTACCGGGAGTGCTCGTGTCCCTTGAATCGTCTTCGGGGTTTGGCCCTTCCGTGCCGCTTGAAACTCCCACCCCTCGATCAACTACTAAGATAAGTCTACAACGAGCAGAATGGGTAAAGTCGGCAAAGTACCTACCGTTCTGGTCCACTTGCATCAAGTCGTCTCCGAGGCTGGGCTCTTTCGAACTGCCCGAAACCTTCCCGTTGTCGGCAGCTTGTCCTTCGAGGTCAGCACCCGTTGTAATACCGGTAGATACCTCCTGAGGAGCGGAGGCTGCCACGGGCTCAGGAGCTTGCTTTTTGGCTTTCTTCTCAGCCTTCTTCCCCTTCGAAGAGTTTTTAGTAACCCTCCTCCTTTTTGTTCCGACACGTTCTTCTTCCTCCTTGCCCTGTTCATCTTGGTTGGGATCCCCGTTAGAATCATCGTACACTTTTCCGCGCAGAAGATCCAACATTTCTAAAAAAAAAAAAAAGGAGCGTGAATGCAGGGAACGGGGATAGAAGCGAGAGATGAACTACCTCCTCCATAGCCCGGCTTGTTTACAAAGTGCTCAAACATTTCTTTCTTGCTCCTCGCCATGTCGTTCATCAAGATGTCCGAAGAATCATTCGCCAGCAGATGAATCGCCTTCACGATGGACTTTTGGGGTTGACGGTGAGCGCGCCCCCGAATCTGGCGCTCGTCTTGAGCGCTCCACGGTTGATCCTGGACACAACGATGCAGCCAATATTCAGATTTTTATAGGAGGCGGTGGAGATTTCTGACTTACGAAGTAAATCACGACGTCCGCAATGGCTAGGTTCAACCCAGCCGACCCAACGCTCGAGAAGATGAAGACTCTCGGGTTCTTGGGCTTGTGGAACTCTGCCACCACTTTATCTCGCTTGTCGTAGCTCATGTGGCCGTCGATAAAAAGGCTATCAACGCCATAAAGGTGCAAGACCTACCGGGTGGAATTAGCTAGGTGTTCTGTAAAATGGAGGTTTTCTTACGTTTCTGAGAAGAGGCGTCATAGAGGGGAATTCGGAAAAAATGAGAAGCCTTCTTGTCTGCGTGGGGGGTTGTCCTGGCACAAGAAGCGGCGGTTCTCCAAACTGAGGCTTGCCGTCGATGAACTCCACGTCGGGAACATCATCGCGAGACAAGTAATGCTTGCAAATCTGCGCACAGACGTCCATTTTTGTAGACTTCACCGGCTCCCAATCAGACATGTTGTCGAACCTGGGGTTGGGGTCCTCTGGAGACTCCTTGGCGTACGAAACTGCGGCACGATATTCTAAGTAAAATTTCTTTCAAGTAAGGGGGTCAGAAACAAGGTCAAAACCTCCGGTTAGGGTTAATAGAAAACTCACTCGCGTTTGAAACCTTCCGTTTGCGTTATCATTCCCTGATACAACACTAGACTGCTTGTGAGCGTTGAAGGGCAGGAAGAAGAGGGCGACAAATACGAACCTTGCTTTAGCAGCCTCAGCAGTGGCATCGAGTATCTCCCTCTCTCTTTCTGTCAGGGTCAGAACTCCGATTATGTCCTTGTGAGGAGGCAAATCGAGCAGCGTCTGGCCCCGCCAATTTCTGCTATCGGTGGTACGCCGGAGGACCGTGTTTCCGAACTGCTTTTGAATCCGTCTCACAGCTTCTATTTGTGCCAGTCGTAGAGAAAGCCCGTCATCGTCGAGTTTCTTGGCCCGTCGAAAGGCAGCTAAGTCAGCCTTTCCTTCGTCAACCGAGTTATGCGTGAAGAAGTGCGTTACGCCGACGAGTCGACCGATTGCAGATAGGTCCTATTTCCGAGTTAAACCCACCCTCAGTCTCTTGATCCAACGACAAAAGAAAGGAACTTACTTTTGGCGCGGTTAATAAAGGAGTCCCGGTCAGAACCAGCCTAAGAAGGCCTCGCTTGAACGCGCTCAACGCTGCATAATGCTTAGCGCCCAGGTTTCTGAACTCGTGTGCCTCATCAAGTGTGACCGAGAGGTATCGCTCCTGGAAGAGAGTTCCCGTGGTAGGCCGTGTTTCTCGAACCTGATCCCACGGTGCGTTCGAACGGCCGGTAGGCCACGTGTAACAGCGCTGGAACTCTCTTTGGAGCGCCTGTGATGGTGTATGCATCTCAGCACAGTCGAAGGTTCTATGGTGAGAATTTTACTCACGGAGTGGGTGGTTACGATAATTTTGTTTTGCGGAGCCTGTTTCGAGGTGTAGAAAGGGCCATCAGGGCTCCAGAATTGCTCGTTTCCAGCTTTTGAGCTATCGTAGACAAAGATATCGACACTCTTGGGTAAGAAGAGCGTTTTAAGTTCGTGGATCCACTGTGCGCAGAGAGTACCCGGAGTCACAATGAGATGAGGCAAAGCCTCGATTCTCTTGCTTCCCTTAAAGTACGGTAGACCCTCTGGAAAATAAAAATTCAGGAAACCTGCGAAACTGATGGAACGCTTGAGCTTACGTAGAACAGGGGGAAGAGGTTCCTTTTTTTCTTGAAGTACGATGAGCTGATTGAAGAAAGCTATCGTGGTAATACAGAGGGCGGTTTTTCCCAGTCCAACCTCGTCGCAGATAAGTTTTCCGGTGCAGTGATCTGGGCTCGGTGTGCTCGTAAATACCGTACGAGCAATCGAATGCACGCCCGCGAGCTGATGCCAATGCAGCTTCAAAGGATCGAGAAAGTCCGGAAGAGGATCCACCTCTTTAAAAAGATCGGGAGCATTCCATGCGATAACCCCGGTCCTATGATGAAGGCGAAGGAATTGGTGAGGTAGGCGTTGTCTAAGGAAGCCAAGACGGTGAGCGAGCGTATCCGGATCAAGTTCGGCCTCAGCCTCCATGCCCAGATCCCCGCCCGTGACTTCCTTAAGGTCGAAGGGTAAACGATCCTCAGAGTTGAGAGGCGGCTGGTCGTCATCGGCGTCGAAAGTGAAATATTCGGCGTAAATTCTTGTGAGTTCGATGATGTCGTCCTCGGTTGCAAGCCCTTGGAGCGACTTCAAATCTAGCTTGCACAGTCCTGGCCCCAGTGTGAGTATTTGGGGGGAGAGGAAAGGCTAAAGTAGACGTACTTTTCCCAGAGCCCGGTTTACACTTAGGCACTTGGGCCCCCAAAGCCTCCATGATCCGGTTCACCTCGGCCAACATATCGTCTGCCTTCCCCACATTCTCCGGTGTTCCGTAGATATCGGCGATATCTCTCCATTTCGAGACATGTTGAATGGTGGCGATGATTTTTCTTTTCGTAGGCTTTCCTTCCTCCAGATCTAACGCCAGAAGTTAACTTTACAGAAAGGCTAAGTAGAGAGGGAAGCTCACCTTTAAAAGCTTTCATAGCCTTCTCCTCAAGCTCCGCCATATGCTTTTGGTCCCTGTGAAGCGAAACTCGAATTTGAGCCCAGGAACGTTGCGCAAAGATGGTGAGAGGTTTGTGATAGTTGTAGAGTAAGCTGTTTCCATCACCGAAGCATTCGGGACCAAAAAGCGCCAAGCCAATGCTGTCGAGAGCTTTGGGAATTAGGGAATCAGATTTCGGCCACAAATCAAAATCCCGGGATTGGATGATGATATTGATGGGGTGAGCGTCGTGCTTGCGCAGAGACTCGACAATAAGGTTGTGAACGCCCCATTTCTTCCAGTTTTTGCTGACAAAGTCAGCCCAGAGCTTTCGACCAGGAACGGCAGCGCCGCCCTTGGCTCCCTTGGCGAAGCTCGCTTTGTTGTCGTCCCCATCGCGTTCGTTGAACTGCTTAAAATAAGACAAGACGTCGTCGGCGTTTTCACGGGACCAGCCTTGAGGGAGGAGCTTGTCGTCCTCCGGAAACAGACCGTGTTTGACGCCTGTGATCTCTTGCCAGACTGGCCAGTCCCAGGGGTGTTCGCCCAAAAAGTAGAGCATGATGAGGGCGTTGGCAGCTGTGTGACTAGGCATAGCGGACGAAATGAGGTTTTTTCGAATCAAAGTGGGGGAGAGAAAGGTTTGGTCTTAGAAAAACGCGACAAGGTCTGCAGCGAGATAGCGAAAGGAACGTTCGTTGAAACGATACGCAACAGGGAGGTTTGAAAGCAAAGTTGTACGCCTATAACAGGCGGTGCGGGGCTCTACTTTTTCCGGAAAAGAAACGACGCTGCAAAGATAATCTGTTCAATTTTCGATTGTTTGAAAAAATGCGATTGGCCAGTCAAGACGCTCACCAGCCACAGGAGCTGAAAGACATTGCCGATAGTTCCGCACTAAATTGAAGGCAGTCGACGGCAATACATGCGAAGGGGCCTAACAGTTGAACTAAAACGCTGGAATACAATAAACGCGTAAGCAATCTCTCTTTAGTTGGAAATATTAAGGAGCATACTGTGTAATATCCAGAGCAAATTTCTTTTTCCTCGACGGACAAGGGACTTCTGAATGAGGGTAGAGACGTCGGTTGTTTGAGGATAGAAGCGTAGGTAAAAACTGGCTTGCGTTTCCATTTCATGTAGAATGGAGAGCATGGTCGCGCAAAAAGAAAATCTGACTTTGTTCGTCTCCGACGAAAGAGAGGAAACGGGTGTACCGCAGACGTGTCAAGGAACAAAAAAGAAATACGCTGAAGGTCGAAAGCACGCGCTTATTTTCTTGTACAGAGTGAAAGACGTCATTCTCGTGGGCGGGGGTTCGTTTTCGTAGTTTTAATTCCAGACTCTGCTGTGGAATAATATTACAGAGAAATAAGTCCTCTTGAAAGGAGTAAATAGATGAGGTATCAATCAAGCCCAAAGGTAGTTTACACAGATCGTTGTGGGCTATCTGTGAAAGCGTCAGGCCGTTGTTAACAGAGACTCTGATCTGAACGTACGCAGGGTCTCTCAAACGACATCCTTTCCCTTCTGCTTCCAAGAATTTCCTAAGGCGGGTTTGTTCGTCCTCGACGAACACGTACTGCCCCGACCACCATAATTTGTATAAAAACGGCTGTAATTGTCGAAGAATAAAACAAAGTTTGTAAAGAGAAGAAAATACACTTACCTAAAGAATCGTACCCACGCTTGGCACCGGATAGAACTCTGTAACTACCTGTCGTCGCCTTTCTCCGCTATACGCTGAAATACGAGGGTATAGTTTTAGTTTTTCTTGGAAAAGAAGTTTATATTCAGCGAGCTTCCTAAGAAATAGAAGATTCGTACCTTGGGGCGGGAACGTTTGAGTATCAGGCGGATATAGTAGACAGAGGGCGTTCGTCTTGGACAAACAGCGGAGAACTTGCTTGACTTCCTTCCGAGGAGTATTTGTCTTTGTTTGCCGAAGACTTCGACATCTTCCTTTCTTGCAATTTGAATGTAGCACGTACGTTCGTCCTGGACAAACAACGAAGAGCTTGCGCGGCCTCTTTGTTTTTAGATTTCTGAATGATCCCGTGTCCCGAAAACCTCGACCTTTTACGCAATTCCAAGCACCGGCTGAGAATCAATCAAGGATACCACAGAGGGCGATCGAGAATGAGCGCTGCGCGGCGTTCGTCGTAGACGAACAGAAAAGAGGGTTCTTACACAAAGTAGGTAAGCTCTAAACACTCCCGATTCGCCCGCATTCTTCTTAACTTTTCGACCTGTCAGAGATCCGGCCGCTCAAGGTTCCGAAACAGCGACGGCGACCTCAAGTAAGAGTTCCCCGTCCAACAGGCTCAGTCCTTCGATAACGTTCCTGAATTACGCTCAAGCCCCTGCTCTCTTTACGAGTTTGGAAAAAATAGAGGTAAAGGTGCGTACGAGCCGTTTTTCCTCCGTTTTCTCTTTCGTTCACTCGACACTCTGCAGCTGCACCAAACAAAGCCCGGCTATTGTACTTGCCTTACGACCGTGCCACCACGCTCCCGTTCTGTCTCATGATGGACACTGAAGACGCTCAGACGCTCGCCCTGAATTCTTCCTGCCATGAAGATGACGAAGACCGCCGATCTTTCAAGGACATTACCACCCTCGATGTTGTCATCGCGCTTAACTACTTAGTAAGGTGCGCTCTTTCGACCTCTCCCTCTCCTGTTTTTATCGTCTAACTTCTAAGCTTTCAATCTAGCAGGGCATTCCCTCAAACGCGTTACCCTAGTCTGACTTACACCATCATCCCGAATCTCTCCTGTAAGTTACCTTTTTCTTATGCACTCTTCCAAGGCTAACGTTCTCCCTTCTTAGGATGTGGCATGAAGCCATACCGACCCTTCCTCCGTCGATGCCAAGCATTCTACGTTGCGCGTGAAGAGCACACAAACGGCTTAGGAGGGAAGAGGGAAGAGGCGCTACGCTTAGAACAATTAGAATGGATTTTTTCTTGTACTTCGGAATTCTCTCAGGAAAAATGAAAAACTTGTTGAGCCTGTTTTTATTTGAGACAGTACGGTTATTTCAGAGGACCAGAATAGACCCCATAAGACCTGTAAGAGCAAACTCACAGCGTTCCTCTTCGACGAACAAACGCGCTACGGCAAGAGGCTGTCAAAGGAAGAGGAAAAAATGGGTTTACAACGCTGGTTTGCACCGGTGGGGTAGGCCATCTTGCGACGGACATCGTACGATAACGAGGAAAGGAATAACGCGGCTACCAGGTACGGGAAACTTAGAGGCGAATAAAAGGATAAGGTCGACCGCGGAACGCACCTGGAGATGGGCACCGTACGGTAAGAAGTAGAGGTATAACGCAGCTAGCCTTGAAGGTATGAGTGGATCTCAGGGGATCGTCGGTCTGAAAAGATAAAATACGAACGCACCAGGCGACGGGAGCTGCAAGATAAACGGGTAAAGAAGTAGCGCTGATATAAGGTAAGAGCGGTGTATCTCAAAGCGTAAAGTAGACCGTAGAACGCACCTTTTGTTCCATCCTACAAGAAATGCGACCCTTCTGTTTTACAACGGGGTATGCGCCAGTTTCTGAATTAGGGGAAGTTGGATTTCGAGATTTGATTCCGGTAACGTCGAGACAAAGAAATAGGGGCCTTCATACAGGGTTCATCGAGCATTGGACTCGAGCCTTTATCCTCCGTAGGCAGCTCAGCTAGATCCTATCGTGGCAGAATCAGTGACTCTGAGAGTGCCGTGGAGGACTAGCAAAGCTCGAGGTCCTATGCGCGGTCGAAGTCGTGGAGTCTTGCGGAACGCAGTTCAACAAGACGCGTCGTAAACGGCAAGCACCAAGAATTCAACCGCCAACCCTCTCTTCCGCTGAAAAGTCAGCTAGATCCTATCGTGTTAGAATCCGTAACTCTGACTTTCTCGCGGGAAGATTACGCTGAGCCGAAGCCTAGTGTCGCCTTGGAGCGGTGGAGAGAAGAACGAGGAACGTTGAAGACAATCAACAATGGCTACGCGCCGGATTGGCG
Source organism: Neonothopanus nambi (assembly GCA_003987895.1). Classification (NCBI taxonomy): domain Eukaryota; kingdom Fungi; phylum Basidiomycota; class Agaricomycetes; order Agaricales; family Omphalotaceae; genus Neonothopanus; species Neonothopanus nambi. Next base: position 21,532 of record RCHF01000050.1, read on the forward strand.
GTCAGGTGATTTATCAGGTGATTTGTCAGGTGATTATCCTGTGAATATAATTTCTAATTACTAATACTATCAGCCAACGACGTTGATGCCGTTGCTAACTTAAATCTACATAATTTCACTGAAGACTGTGAAATCCGCCTAGATGGGCTCAAGTTTCCAGGTGAGTATAAGTCGTTGTAAATATAGCTTAGGACTCACTTCCCGCTATGTTTCTAGCAACATATAATTTCAACTACTTCAACTCTGGTTTGATGAATCAAGCTGCGTGCTATTCGCGGCGGAAAAGATGCAAGCGGGTATCCTATGCGCTTCTTCTTTCTTTCAAACTGCTGACGTTCCTACAGTGCACGTGTATCTGAATTAATTTTGTATACGTCAACTATCTCTTCGCACACCGAAGTTTCCGCCGCGCTGTTGTTGTTGGAGTGCTTCTTAAAGTCCTCGTTAGGGATTAGGGTCCTCAAAACATCTTTTCCGTATTCACCACTCTAGCTTGCTTCCCCGCGTACTATCTGCTCCTTTCAAAACGCTTCAAATGTCGGATCTTTACTCCTCCTTACCTCTAAAATCATACACCGTAACAAAATTCATAGAAGCTGCGAAGGAATTGGAGCAATCGCGGAGTCCGGAATTTGTTCGATTCCTGCTTACTGGGGAGCACGTCGAACAAGGCCACCAGGCCGTCGTTGATCCCACGCGTAACGAACTTCCTATTGAACATCCAATCTTTGCGACTTGCAACTACGATTCCATGATTGGTATAACCGACACTCTCGTTGTTAAAGCTCCTGTCTCTGTATACGTCGTGCCTAATCCTGCTGAAGCCCTGAAAACGAGTATCCACATTAAATATTTCGTTTCCAATGAGAACATAAGTAAGAATAGGCTCTAATAGGCTCTCGCTCACTAAGCCTTTGCAGGGAGGTGGCGTTTACCAACCGGTACATCGTATTCCTAACTTCGAATTCGGCTATTGGGGGACGAGACATATGATCCACGTTTTCTTCCCCGGCCTCGCCCACGGAGATCGTATAGGATCGCCGTTATCTCAGGAGGAAAGGGTTGTATTCTACGAAAAAGGCCTCCGTCCCGCTGTCGAAACGGTTCTTTCGAACGAGGCCTCCGGCTGGCCTTCTACATACGGAAGCGAGATGTTCCGTGCCCGGAAACGATCCGGGCATATGGCTTACCAAACGAAAAACCTTTCTGACTGGGTCCTCGGAGACTTGGTCGACAGCATCCGTGAACACCTTGAGGAGAACGAAGTTGAGTGGGCGGCTGGCTTCTTTTTTATGCATAGCATTCGGGGGACGAAGAGTAGCACCTCGCATACCAAGAACGCTGACGCGGCAGGGAGAGCGCTTGACGAGTTCTTGATGGATGCACAGCTTCCGTTGGAGGCGATGGAGCAGGGTCACTGGTGGGTTGATGTGGGCCTGGAGTGCATCAGTGGTCTCGGGGAATGCTTGCAGTGGGCGACGGCTGCACACCACCGCGTGGTCGAAAACGTTCTTCGCATACCAGAAGACGCCGCGCGTCGTATTACGAAGATGGGGAGCTCAAAGTATGAGCGCGATCACGTCAGCCATCTTATGGGGGTTTCCGGCTGTAGGATTGAGCCAGGGTTACAAGCAGAAGGCGAATACGGAGCCGTGTACTTTCAAATGTACACGACGGACAAGGCCATAACCTACAATCCGGAAGGGCGATATCATGGCAAGGCCATCACCGTAGAGGAAGCTATGGGTGTAAATCAACCTCCTCCGTTCCTCGAAGGCCTCCTCGACCTCTATACGAACGCCTTAGCTGTCAATTCCTCCAACGCCCGAGTAGAAGTTAGGGTTCCGTTTGCACGCGCAGATACTGTACTTCTCGACGTTCGCAGTTCCGTCTTTCGCCGTTCTTTGCTATCCTTCAAGAAAAGCACCTGGTGGTGAGCGGTTCTTGTTCTGTTTCTGAGCTTTCCCTGTTCTAATGCGCCAACTTACAGGAATCTGCGCGCTTACCGCGCTATGGCTATCAGTCAGGTGCTTTCTCAGCAAGCTGCTGGTTCACCAGCTTTACGCATCAAACCCGAGGCGTTGCTTCTCACAGCAGCGTGTGTCTGGCTCATCAATAGCCTGCATTCTCGCCCTGACACCGGCTCATCTGCACGAAGCCTATCGCGCTCTGTGTTGCCTCTCACTGACGCTGAGGACCCGGACGAAACTACTTTGTTGTTTACTTCTCGTGAACGACAAGACGAAGAGGATTTTGAAGACGACGAAGAGCCCGAACTTCCATACAACCCGTTCGGACTCATCTTCCTGCGTCGTATCGTAACCCTTGACGTTCCACGAATGAGAATTGGGGGGGCTCTTCTTTCTTCTAGCGCCTTCAAGTATTGGTTTCGCGCTTCTGAAGCAGAAATACGCCATAAGTACTACTCCATTGGCCTTGTTCCTCGGGACGCGGTTGCTCGCCGTCGAATTGTTACGAATAAAACAGCCCGTACCCCTGTTTTCATCCCGTCATCTGACCACGACGTTACCTTCGATCTCGCTTCTAGAGGACTCGCCCTTCCACCTCCTCCCGTGGACGATGGATCTGACATCGAGGAGCACTCGGATGATGAGAACGAAAGCGGTGCTCAGAACTCGAACCACAACATCGACTGTAAAGTCTCAAATATGTGGCGGCAGTTCTTAGTGGACCTCGTAATTAAGAGTCCAACCCCTCGCGGTGCCGCATCAGCATCCTACCTCACTCTCACGAAACCCGAACGTCTCCGCGTCACTGAAGAGCTCTACATGAATACGAAATTATCCGATATGTGGAACGCCATTCGCTACAAGGTTTCGGGTACTCACGATTGGAAGCTTGCTTTTAGCCACCTATTTCCAGAGCCACAGCATGAGACCGCCAACAGCGTTCAGAACTATACGCAATGCGCCTACTATATCACCTGGAAAGAGATCTGCGCCACAGCAGATAGAGGAACGGCCGAAGCTATTCGTAAAGAGGTTCTAAAAAAGTTTCTTCGACTGAAGTGGGTACCTCAGGCAGCGCAAGACAAAATTTGGCAGACGGCACAGCCTAAGGGTGCTTCCGCGAGGGCGTTTCAACGCCTCCCTCCTGGCTCTACTGGCCCTGCGCCGCGTATATTGGTTCGAAGGACGCCTGAATGGGAGTCGGTTGTTGAATCAGAATAGCTAATTTTAATTAAGTCTTCATGCTTGAACTTCTTGACAAATTGTACCGCAATGTAGCTAGTTAAACAAACGATCTTATTTTTTGGTAACTGAGGGGACGTGTAAGCTATGCCTTGATATAAATTTGTAGTGTTTTTTCCTCGACGTCAACGGCGCTCCACGACACTTGACGCGTAACTATCATCGACATCTGGACAGAAATAGCGCACTTTGAAACCGATTGATCCAAAGCGACCTTTGCGCATCGCCGAGCAAGTGATGTAGTTCGACGTGATGCCCACAGTTCGTCCAAGACGAACGGGCGTGCAGGAAGCGCACGATGCTCTGAACCATTCTTCTTGTACAAACTCTGAGAACACGTACGTTTTCATGAAGTGTAGCAAACTGCAATAGAGTGTTGCAAAATAAGTAGAACATGAGTTGAGGATAACGCGCCTTATACGCATTCGTTCTTCTTCTATCCAGACAAGCAGCGTTCACGGTTCGCCCCAGACAAATCTTGAGCATCGAGTGCTTGCTGTTCGTCCCGGACGAACGCGCTATAATTGAGTTCCATCGCATCAGACGTTCAGTTTTAATCAAAGACAACCGACTGGAAGCTATGTACCTAATGGAGTGATGCTCGTTCGTCGTGATAAGAACCATGTAGCGCGAAAGGTGTTGCTTATAGGACCATGAGTGAAAGAAGAGATAGCGCGTACGAGCAATAAGCCACGTCTTTCACAATGCCGGTGTTACTCAAGAATTCCTCTCCGCTCATCCCATCGTGACCGACGGCCGTTGTTTGCGCCTAAGGTAGCGAATCCGAGGGCGGATGTATACGCCAAGTCTTCATATCATACACCTTTGCCGAAATTTTCAGAAGATGAGAGCCAGAAATCTAGCAAAGACTCACGTCCAGCCAAACCGCCGTTCCCGGTACTCAAAAACCTCCCGGACCGTTTCCTTGGCAACCATTCCTTGACTTGCACGCCAGAGCGTTCCAACGTCTGCACATACATCGCAACACAGCAAATATCTTCGTATGTTGTCCGAAAGTGACGCCGGCAACTCGGGTCGTTGCCTATCAGCGGAATAGTGGGAGTACTTGAGAAGGGATACTAAGGAGCCTCGTTAGACCCGGAGAGTTGAAGTTGGGATAGGATAGAGAATGTTGAGAATTCTGCGTCAAAGTGCTCATAAGACAGGTAGATGGAGAGGTCGAGGATTGGGTTGGAGGCGTTGGAGTTCTGGCAGGCGTTGAAAACATTCACGTTGGACAATTTGAAAAGGGCAGGCAAGTAGCAAAGATATATGTTTTCAATTGTAAGAGACGGAGTTAATGACAGCGGAACGACGATAAAGCATGGCGTATCTAATTTCCATTAGTTAACATCTCCAGGTGCATGAAGTAGAGAAGAGACGCACCATAGACAAGAAAGACTGATTCAAACCTTCGCTAGCCAATCCCCCAAAGCACTTTCAGGCGTATTCCTAACGTTGTTGCCGGCAGGAGCAGCTGGCCAGTCCGTCATCCGTCCGACGACATTGTATCGTTTTCTACAACGTCAAGAAGCTGATGAGATATCGTTTAAATGCAGAGACGTGAATACGCACAAGAACGCATGCCAACCATCCAAAGTCTTCCTATCCTTCTCGTCGAGCTGGCTGTAATCTGGTACGGTGTGTTCAGCCTTAAGACTGCTCATTCCAAGTCCTTTGAAGCCATCTTTCCCTGCGAATACGCTATACGATTTCCGGGGCCGTAGACATCTTTCTTGTGAGTGACATCGAAAGCTGTGCTTGTAGATTGAAACGGTTATCATTTGGTTATCATTTGGTTTGACGTGGAGAGAGGGGCAAGTACCCTTGATAAAAACATATATCGGCTTGGAAGGGTCAGACCCATCGAAAGCTTTGAGCTGTTATAGGGTGTATGGATTGTCCTTTGAAGGCAAGAGATCCGTTTTTGCAGGCTACACGATCGTCTTTGGGTTCTCCTCCGTTGAAGGGTTTCCTTGCAAAGAACTAGAATTTGAATTTTTAGAGAATGTATCCTACTTACAAACAATATATCTTGACCACAGATCTTCGTTGGGAGGGACAGAGAGAAACTCGTCAGAGTCGTAAGGCAACTTGAAAGCGATAAGTTCATGAATCGCTCAGTGTCGGTCCGATTTCGGCGCTTATCTGAGCGCCGGTGCTAAACCACAAATTCTCTACCATCATGATCTAACCACTTTAAACGAGATTGATGAGCTCAGTGGAGGGAATGTGGAACATGGAAATAAAAGATTGTAATCTAAACCAAAAAGCTTACTGTCGCTGTATACTCATCCTGTTTTTTTTGTTCTGTTGGTTGGTTTCTAAACAGATGGGCGCTACTAGTGGTGGGAGAGATAGTGATAGTGTTGTCTTCTCTGATGATCTTGTTGGGGGAGAGGAGGAGAGGGAGAGAGAGAAGGGTTTGGGGAGGTTATTGGCTAACTCTCTTTGTTCTTCCAGGAGGAACAGTGCACATGCAGAGCCCTCTGTTATTGAGGATACTTATGCACTGTAGAAATGCATGCATTTTGTTCTTCCTAGAAGAACAAGATGTACAGAGTATCATATATACTGAACCATTAACAATATTCATTAGAAACACATGTATTTCATTCTTTCTAGAAGAATAACATGTGCAGTATACCATCTATACTGAAGTATTGAGGATACTAATTCACTGTAGAGATGCATGCATTTTGTTCTTCTGAGAAGAACAAGATGTACAGTGCATCATATATACTGAATCATTGAGGATACTAATTCACTATAGGAATGCATGTATTTTGTTCTTCCTGGAAGAACAAGGTATGTGTTATATCATGTATACTGAATTATTGTAGGAATGC
>RCHF01000051.1:0-34434 GCA_003987895.1 Neonothopanus nambi
CAATGAACTAGAGCCGGAAACTGAGCCGGAAGGAGAGGAGGGAGCTGAGATTTCAGAGACGACGTAAGGTGATACCACTTGTTCACTGGATTTCCTTGTTTTTACTTTATCTGTATCTGTATCGCATTGCTTTACGTAGCTTTCTGGACATATATATTCATATATATACCATATTCTCATCCTAGACAGCTCATTTGTATAATTATGCATTCAGAAAACTGGTTTTTTGCGTTTGGGGACCGGCAGGAAAACCATTTGAGGAAATGCCGGCATAGCCAAGCAAACATAATCAGCAGCCTGTTGATTCAAGGTGGCAAGGGATCTAATGTTCCGACACACCTTATAATGAACTCTTCCTTCTAACATCTCAGATCTATCTAGGTTGCTCAATGGCAAACCCAGATGCAACCGCTCCTACGTCTTCGACGAGCTCCCAGACACCAACCCAGACAGCTCATCCTGCCCCATCTCATGACTGTCCCATCCTTGTATGGATGCTGTCCTTGAATCGTGAGGCGCACAAAGATGTCAGTTTCTTTCTACAGCCAATTTCTGCAACATCAGACAATCCAGCTGATGTTACCTCCACAGGAATACGATGCGTGTTATAATGTCATCAAAGAATGTGTCCACCATACCAAGATTCCTTACAACCCAAGAGATCCGGATTCCTTTCGTGAGTCCACTTTGCTCATTCTTGAATGGATCACCAATATATACGCTCATTCAAGGCCAGTGTATCACGCACATGCTCCCATTGCTCATGATGAGGCATCGACGAATACCGAGATCGAAATGGAAAGATAATCAAACCCAGACAGGCAAACACTGGATCGAACAAGTGCGTGTCGTTGAACCACTGACTGGTATTTGATAAGATTCTTATGCCAAAGTGTTAGACCCCAGATGATATGTCGCCCGAAAAATTCCTTCACTCCATGATTGGGTACCATCTAGCCTATTCCGAATCCTTGTGTGGCATGGCTATGACGCAAGGTACCCAGCGCAAAGTTGTTAATATAGGGCTGGGGATCAAGCGGATTGAAGTAGACCCCCGGGGCATCACAGCTCGAGCTTATGTCGAGAGTGTGGCGCACAAGGTGCGAGCGTAGATCTTGCAAAAATTTGACTCTCCCTATTTCGTTAAGCTCATTTGTTTTTATTTACAGCTGACGGAGACAGAATTAAACTTGATCTTAAAACCAGAGAATACAGACGATGTCGTCCTCCGAAGAGTCTGCATCGTTCTCGCTCTCAAGGAGGCCTATATCAAAGCCATTGGTCAACCTATTGGGTTTGATTACTCCCGCCTCGAGTTCATGGTCGAGGGATCACACCCCTCGCATCCTCCCAATGGGCTCACTCCTTATGCTCTTGGCGACGGCCATCCGCTGCAAGGATGGGAGTTTCGCATATTTAAGGCTTCTCTAGGTGTGGTTCGGGGAGACACACTCTCTCAAGAAATGTACCAGTGTGTTTGTGCATTCTTTAGAGGGAGTAGAGGCGAGAGCAGGTTCATATGGTATGATACCAGCAAAGAGCTGGAAAGTTGGGTGCAGTTCATTAATATTGACCAGATGGTTAAGGTAATTCCAAAACTGATGGCGTAAGGATTCCATAGAGTAAGTAGACATTGGATTGTTCTTTACCTGTCTCTACCCCTCGAATCTTGGGACAAAGTCTTGTTATACTTGTGTTGATTTGTGTATCTTTTCTCTTATATTCCGCTTGTCTTACTTGTATTGTGCTCGTCGTCCTATCTATAAACTTTTGTTGATCAAGAGTACTCAACCTGCTATCCGTTGAATCCTCCTCTTGTGTTGTACATGATCCAGTCATAGCACCAAGTAGTCAGGCCCCTTTGCACTGGTAGAATTGTCAAAGCTGTATCTCGGATGTTTGGGCTGCGCTTGCTGATGACAAAGCAAAGCCAAATATCACGTTTGCCGAACGCTCAACGGGTTGCAACCTCCTGTACCCACTTACCAATTCTTAAATCCCTAAACTACTACTACTACTACTGTGGAACCCGACCACGTCTCTTTGTTCCTAACTTCTGGGCATCTTCCATCTTCCACATCAAAGTATTACTTGGGACAGGCACTCGCTATAGAACACATTCGAGTCAGAGTCTGAGGCATATCTTCTTATGCCAGATATCCCTCTACGATCTTTTCGACAAACCAGATCCAAGACTCGCGCTGGCTACGCTCCCGTTCCCGAGCAGAACGCAGACGAAGCAGACGACGAAGAACCAGTAGATTCGCCAGGCAGTAGTAGCAATCCCGACGACCCTAAACCAAACACCAAATCACTAAGGATGAACAGGAATGTAGCAAGGACGGCGGCGGCGGCTACAGCTTCAAGAAGAGGTGTATTGTCAAAGATGGGGAGAAGTAAGGCTGGGAGGTATGTGGATGGACCAGAAGCAGAGGAAGAGGCGGGACTGCTCGGTGGAGAGATGTATGGAGAGGATTCAGACCTGTTTCACGAAGAGGAGGAAAGGATTGGAAGACTCGTTACAGAATCAACTTTGTCTTCGGTTTGCCCAATCTTCGAGTTTTCGCCTCTTGGAACATACACTAAAATTCTTCATTTGTAGAAAGCACCTTCTATAAACGATAAAGCTCGCAAGTCTGGCTCCAATGACAAGTCGCGTACCATACCCTTCCGACCGCCGGAGAAACTGCAGGCTAGATTCCCTCCAAATATTGTACGGAACCAGAAGTACAACGCGTTCACATTTCTACCAATCGTGTTTTACGAACAGTTCAAGTTCTTCTTCAACTTATACTTCCTGCTCGTCGCATTGTCTCAGTTCATTCCTGCGCTCAAAATCGGTGTGTTTGAAACGTGCATATAGTATTGATGCGCTTTCCTGACATTTTGCGGTCACAGGCTTCATATTGACATATATAGCACCTCTCGCGTTTGTGCTCTGTATCACCATGGGAAAGGAAGCCTATGACGACTACAAGCGCAACCTTCGAGACCGCGAAGCTAATTCTCAGAGATATCTCATCCTCGAACCCCCTTCTTCAAGCCCCAACTCAGATTCAGCATCTGTACTTCCTGTTCACCACGCCCTCCTCGATACCCATGCAAACACACGCTCCGTTCCCTCTTCATCTCTCCGAGTCGGTGACCTCATTCGCCTGGAAAAGAATCAGCGGGTACCAGCTGACTTAGTATTGTTGAAGACTTCTGATACTTCAGGCACTTGTTTCGTCAGGACGGATCAGTTAGATGGAGAGACTGACTGGAAACTGCGTGTTGCAGTTCCGGAGACACAAAGGATGAGCGAGGATCAGATAGGAAAACTTGGAACAGTGGCTGGTGGAGATGCAGAGATATACGGTACGCTTGTTCTCTTATACATACACTGTCTACTTGCCTGACGCGACTTGATTTGGGTAGCCGACGCGCCGATCAAAGACATTCACTCCTTTATTGGAACCTTCACGCTCAACTCCGCCCCCGGCGACATTGCTCAGCCGATTTCTCCCCAGATACCGCATCATCGCTCACATTCTGCTTTGACTGACGTTCCTATGTCACCTATATCTTCCCGACCCTCGGACAGCAATATATTTCCTCGGCCTGGTGCACCAACTGTATCGCCTCTAACAGCTGAAAACGTGCTTTGGGCAAATACTGTACTCGCAGCTGGCTCAGCCATCGGGTTTGTCGTATATACAGGACCGGAGACGCGCGCAGTCATGAACACGAGCCATCCTCAAACGAAAGTTGGTTTACTAGATTTGGAAATCAACAAGTTAGCCAAGGTCAACCTTCTCGCTATTCCGATACCGAATAAACCGATACTAAGTTGGCTTACAGATCCTCTGTGCAGTGACGTTCGCGTTGTCGTTTGTACTCGTGGCGTTAAACGGTTTCAGAGGACTATGGTACATCTACGTATTCAGGTTCTTAATATTATTTTCCTCTATCATACCAATTAGGTATGTACTTTACTCTGATACAAGTCTGCAACTGATTTTATTTATTTTAGTCTTCGTGTCAATCTCGATATGGGCAAAACAGTGTATGCGCACCAGATCATGAACGACTCTGAGATTCCGAGTACCATCGTGAGGACATCTACGCTTCCTGAGGAGCTTGGAAGGATCGAATACCTCCTCAGCGATAAGACTGGAACATTAACACAAAATGGCAAGTATTTTGGTCTTCGATGACCTGGACGTGAGCTGATTCTCTCACTAGAAATGGAGATGAAGAAACTGCACATGGGAACGATGTCTTATGGCTCTGATTCGATGGACGAAGTAGCTCACCAACTAGCTGTCGCATTTGGCGCAGGCCCTGAACAAGGTATGTTCCACCACCACCACCACCACCACCACCACCACCACCACCACCACCACCACCACCACAGCCAATGACTGACGTCGCCCGTATATAGGACATGCGAGGCAAGGATCACTCTCTACTGGCGCGCAGTTGGCCACTCGAGGAAGAAGAGACATGTCTTCACGCGTCAGGGATGTGGTATTGAGTCTTGCACTATGTCATAATGTATCTCATTTCAGCTGCGAGAAACGACTTTTGCTGAAATTTGGTCTCTACTTAGGTGACTCCAGTGACTAATGACGACGGTTCGGTCACCTACCAAGCTTCCTCTCCGGACGAAGTTGCCATCGTAACATGGACCCAGTCCATTGGCCTTACTCTGGTCTTCCGTGATCGTACTCGCATTGAACTACAAACTCCTACTGGATCTCGACTGATCTTTGAAGTCTTAGATATCTTCCCTTTCACTTCTGAGTCCAAGCGAATGGGTATAGTCGTGCGCGATTCGCAATCAGGCGAAATTACATTTCTGCAGAAGGGCGCAGATGTAGTCATGGCTAAAATCGTACAACGGAACGATTGGTTAGAAGAAGAGACTGCGAACATGGCGAGGGAAGGTTTAAGGACACTTGTCATGGCGAGGAAACGGCTCTCTAGTGGCACCTACACGGAGTTCAAGGAACAATATCACGAAGCCAGTGTTAGAGTGGAAGGGCGAAACGAGGGCATGGCCAATGTTGTGGCTAAATACCTGGAGCATGATATGGAGCTGCTCGGTCTAACAGGAGTCGAAGATAAGCTACAAGACGAGGTCAAGTCAACGCTGGAGCTGCTGAAAAACGCAGGCATCAAGATCTGGATGTTAACGGGAGATAAGGTTGAGACGGCGAGATGTATTGCGATCTCGACAAAGCTTGTTGCGAGGAATCAGTACATACACGAGGTCGCAAAGAGTAAGAATTTCTTCTGTTAGGGGAGGAAATACTAAAAAAAAATTACATCTAGTGAAAACCTCGGATGAAATTAGGAATCAGCTGGAGTTCTTACAGAACAAGCTTGATTGCTGTCTGGTAATTGACGGCGAATCTCTTCAGGTATATCTTCTCACAATCACTTTGTAGTGATAGATGCTAATGGGAATGTAGCTTTGCTTAAACTTGTTCAAAAATGAATTCATCGAAATAGCCACGAAGCTCTCTGCAGTAGTTGCTTGCCGGTGTTCGCCCACACAGAAGGCTGACGTAGCCAGACTCATACGAAAGCATACGCGAAAGCGAGTGTGTTGTATCGGGGATGGAGGTAATGATGTCAGTATGATTCAAGCTGCCGACGTTGGTAGGCTTTTTTCCATCTTTCTCCACGTAACCCCTCATTGATTTGAGGTGTAAAGGTGTCGGTATTGTTGGAAAGGAAGGCAAACAAGCTTCTTTGGCTGCCGACTTCTCTGTAACGCAATTCAGTTTCCTCACGAAGCTTCTGCTATGGCACGGGCGTAACTCTTACCGTCGATCTGCCAAACTGGCGCAATTTGTTATCCATCGAGGGCTCATCATTTCGATCATGCAAGCCGTATTCTCGGCCATCTTCTACTTTGCACCCATCGCGCTTTACCAAGGATGGCTTATGGTCGGTTATGCAACGGTGTATACCATGGCACCAGTATTTTCTCTTGTGCTGGATAGAGACGTCAGCGAAGACCTGGCCCTGTTATACCCTGAACTCTATAAAGAGTTAACGAAGGTGCGTCACACCAAACTTCGTGTTCTTCTGGACCATTGTGCTGAGCGTTCTTTCGTTTCAGGGCCGAGCATTGTCGTACAAAACCTTTTTTCAGTGGTTGATGATAAGTGTCTACCAGGGTGAGCGCTTCTATGTGTTGCATGTTGCATATTCATCATCGGGCTCATCTTGCTACCTCAGGTGCTGCCATTATGATCATGTCTCTTGTGCTCTTCGAGAACGAGTTTCTACATATCGTATCCATTTCATTCACCGCACTCATTCTCAATGAGCTAATCATGGTCGCGCTCGAGATTACGACATGGTACGTCTCTGTTTCTCCCCCGCGCTTTGTGTAACGTAGAGTCGCTGATCGTAATGTGAAGGCATCTATATATGGTTGTCTCTGAGGTAGTCACCTTGTTCTTCTATGTCATCAGCATTGCCTTCTTACCAGAATATTTCGGTGCGTGATGTGCTATTTCTGGATCACAGGATAGGATTTGAACGCTCTTTCTATCTGTTAACAGATCTATCATTTGTTGTGACAATTGGATTTGCCTGGAAAGTTGCAGTCATTGTGGCTATTAGTGCGTTACCCTTGTGGATTGTGAAGTTGATAAAGAGCAGGATTGCACCTGCTGCATCGAGTAAACTATTATAGCTGGACCTTTATTTCATTAATGTACACATTTGTTTCATATGCCTCAAATATACCGCGACGCCGCAAGGAGCCAAATATATTTGGCCACGGAATGAATGCTAACTGCAAGTGAATAAATGGGGCGTGTCGTTCGTGCATGTTGGAAGAAACAAAGGAGCATATCTGTATTCATATCAATAAATCTGCGTACCAGAATGCTTCAAGTCCATCCAGTTGCAGCACGCAATGTTCAAAAGGTAAATCTATGGACTTCGGTAGCCACGGTCTACAAGCTGAGCCGATCAGAGAAAGGATTAGCAGCGAATAATACAAATTGACTTGGTCATACGGTCGATTACCGTGCAGCTGCACCCTGTTAGTGAGTAGGGTGCCTTCTGGAATCCCCAAAATGCCTTCTAGGCGTCAATGAGAATCAAGGCAGGACTTGACTCCACCTGGCCATGAGGTTTGCAAAGCTGGCGTGCTTGTAATAATCATTAGAAGGAAATACAGCAGTCATAATCGGAGATCTATAAGAATGGGCGACAACTTTGAACTTGCTTTGAATTCGTCGCACTGTTTATCACTGAAGGGGGTATATAGCCTATCCAAAATTGATAGGACATCCAAAGCTCGCAGGAGCTGTACATACAGACTTCTGATACAACTTAAGTCTCCAAATCGACTTTAGAGGAGAGTATCACCATATCTCCGTCATCCACCTGCTCTGAGAACGGACGGTCATTTTGTAAGCGTACTGGATGGTCGTCGGTGTCAGAAAGTTTACAGATCTGATAGCGCTATAATATTTCGGACTGGTTAGTAAGTATGAGAAACAGACAATATGAACAGACCGTAGAGTCTGTGGTCGAGATCCCCAACTGAGAGGCCAACAAGTCAAATGCCTTTCCAGCTACAACGCTCTATGATACTAACGTCAGGGAAGGAACAAAGTGGAGTTTCAGAAACGACCAGCCTCTTCCACCCACAAAATCTTCTCTGGTTTCTCATCGACCTTTGCCTTGAAGATACGGCGTCGATTGATGGGCACAGATGACTTTTCGTGTCTTGGATCCGCAGGAACAGCCTTCTGACGCATTTTCATCAGGTCAAGTTTTCTCAACTGTGCAGATTTTGCGGGATCTGCACGTTTACTGGCGGTGAGACGGGTCTGGTTGACATGAGCCCGGCTGGCCGAAGAGGAAGGAAAATGTTTTGCTAGAAGAGCGCGAGCAGTTTGATTCTTAGGTATGGCATCTAGTGATGGTGACTTTGGTAGACATTCATGAGCAGCTGGGTCGCGATGTCTGCAGAACATATTGATTTAAACAGTCAGGTTACTGAGAGAGAGAGGATTACTTGGCACAAAACGATTGTTGGCACTTTTCGCATGTAGGCGAGCATTGAGATGGCGAGCGATATGCATTTAGACTTGGTTCATTGCACTTGTCAAGGGCACAGCGCTGTAGCTTGAGCTCGGAAGACTGTAGAAGGCTTGTTTTAGGAGCAGCAGGACAAGTGTGAGCATCAGCTGAAATATGATCCTTGCAGAAACATTGTGAGCAAAAGGGACAGTGAATAGGAAGAAAATCAATCTGGGAGCATTGAGAGCACTGGTGTCCTATGTCTAGAAGATCCCCCATCGTGGAAGGAGAGAAGACGGGCCGCCGCCTCAGTCATTCTTGCTTTGACCTTTCACCATGAACATCATCGTACGTTTCAACGCTCGACACTCCAGCAGCCATCTCCTCAATGCTCATCTTCTAGGAAACTCTCTTTGGTCGTACCGTTACTCCTGCTGAGCGGTTGCGCCAGCATCAACGTTCTCTTGCGAAGGCACAGCGAGAGCTCGATCGTGAACGCACAAAACTTGAACAGAGTGAGAAGAAGCTCATTATGGACATCAAGAAGAGTGCAAAATCCGGGCAAATCGTTCGTTCTGCTTTTTGGTCTCCTGGCAGTGGATAACTTTATTCATTAGAATGCATGTAAAGTAATGGCAAAGGATCTTGTCAGGACAAGACGCTATGTGCAGAAATTCTATCAGATGCGGACGCAACTACAGGCAGTAGGTCTACGGATTCAGACCTTAAGAAGTAATCAACAGATGGCAGATGCAATGAGAGGTGCCACTAGGGTATGTGTATGCTCTGGCCCACGATTCCGCTCGTAAATTAAACATTCACGTCATTTTGCAGGCAATGGCTGCCATGAATCGCGGACTAAATCTTCCAGCTATTCAAAGGATTATGACAGAATTTGAGAAAGAGAGTTCGATGATGGATATGAAGGAAGAGATGATGTCCGACGCTGTCGATGATGTGATGGAGGATGAGGAGGACGAGGAGGAAGAGGGTGACAAAATTCTAAAAGAGGTCCTGGATGAAATTGGCGTCAACCTTTCCCAGCAGGTGCTTACCGTCTTCCTGCACTGTACGCATCTTGCACTCACACGCATTAGCTTACCGACGCTCCGACTGGCTTGGCTTCAGCGTCTTCCCAAGCTGTCCGTCAACCAGTGGCGTTGGGTGAGACGGCTGGGACTCATGGTAATGATGACAAGTCTGGTGGTGGATTGTCTGGAGGAGGCGAAGGTGGAGGGGCTGCTTTGTCAGATGAAGACGCTTTGCAAGCTCGACTGGATGCTTTACGACGAGGATAGGTCAGTTCTAGCAGCAAGAACTGTGCTATTATGGATTTGTGTACAGTATATCTTTGAGGAATACAAACATAATTATATCCTGAGTGCAGTGATTGCCCGAGCCTCCTGCGAACTAAGCTTCCACGTTATACCTGATCCATTATAGAATTCGTCGACGTCTTCTTCCTGCATAGAATGTAAGGAATCATAGATCAACAAATGCATTATTGCGAACAGTACTCACACTATCCAGATTGAGCAACGTCGACATCTGTTGAAGGCGCACAAATTTCTCTCTTCCGTCCCCAAATGCAGTCTGAGAAGAAAGGTATGTGGTAATGGAACGCAAGTCACGATCAAATCGTATTGCACCGAGCTTTGAATTGTGTGAGTTCCATGCTAGCTGCGCAGCAGTCATATCAACACACCTCAGTAAACTTGAAACCCATCATCATTCTTTCCCAAGGTCTTAGAAGTGTATCTAGCACAAGACCAAAGAGTATTCGGAAATTGGCCTCGGTGAACGCTTCCTACAGGCATCCTTTCATAATTTGTTTCAAGTGATTTTGTGCCAGGATTGCGCACCTTGTATTCGTCCATCAAATTCTCCCATAACTTGATAAAGCGCTTACGAACGAGGTCTTGGTACTCGGCATTTGAGTAGGAGTCGTCATCAAGGACATAGGAGACGTCCTTGTAGATTTCAGACACGAATGTCCTTAGTTTTGGACGCATGAGCTGGTTGAACAATTGCTCTATGCCCACCTGCGGATATGATTATTATAAGCCCCGCGTACTCGTGAATTTATCATGCAAGGCCTTACACGGAGGGTGGACCGAAATTTGGTGACTAAACTTGAGAGAGTTACCAGCTGCCCTTTGACCGCAGACTGCTGAGCAACTACAAAGTACTGGCTTATACACCCATGAGATGATAGGTCACGGGCTAGACGTTCGAGATGGGACGAAGAGATATCGAGGTCGTTCAGAATTATCTGCCGAATGACATTGAAGACTGATGAAATTCGATGAATGACTTGACGACTGACCATGAACGAAAGCCTATTTTCGCGATCAGCTTTTTCGCCTCTCATTGTCTGGCTCGCTCCCGCAGTTCGATACACATCATCCACCTTTCTTTTCAAGACTCCTGCAAAATCTCTTTCTAGCACATCTCGTAGCTGATCAAGCAAGAGCTCGATAGCGTGGAGAGAGCCCGTGGACAAAAGACGTAGCAAAAGAACTTTCAAAACGTAGAACACATCATCAGGCGTTGTCGTAGTCACTGCGGACTGGGTCATATCAGGCTGGGCTAGCCGGTGAGCCTGTCCACAGTCAACGAGGATTCAAAAATTTTACAATACGATATACCTTATCAATGATGGTTTTGATATACCAGACCTCCAGAGGAATGTAATACGTGACCAAGAGGTCTTCAAAAATGCCTTGTGACGCTGTTAGATCAAGAGAAAGCTTTTCAGTGGAAGCGGGAGGTGATGCCTCTTCTTGTTCGGAATGATCCTAATATCAGATTCAGAGGCACAAATTACATGCACGGGCATTATGCGACATACGTTAAAACTGTCCAAAAGAAATTTTTTAAACAGACTCCAACGGCCTACCATTCCCGCCATTTCAATAATGACTTGGTCAATCTCACGCGGATCAACATCATCATCTTCAGAGGGCATTGTAGAAGCTGGTCTTCGAGCAGTCGCGCTTTTTGTGACGTCTGAGAGCTAGAGTAACTTGAGCATTGAGTATGAATCTAGACAGTTGGATCCACACCCACCTTTCGTGCTATAGACCTTTCTTCTCGCCATCTTTCTATGATGTCTTGGACTACTCGGTCGCACTCCTCCAGTAGACGTTCGACTACACTTCTCATTTTTCCCGATCCATAGTACTTCTCCACCACGGGTTGATGTTGGTCAACAATCATGGCTATGCTCTCAAAAAGAGACGTTAGGGCAGTGATGTAATATAACGGTGATGATGCTACAGCAAAAAGAGGATAGAAATTTGAGTTACAGAACTCGAACGGAACCATGAAAGGTCTTACTTTTTGCAGAGGTAGGAGCCCTCACACGTACTAGATCAACTACAAAAGAAGCGTAGGCTTGGAGACCTTCCTTCTCCCATCCTATGGCAGGAAATAGTTTGAAGAAGCGACTAGTGGCTGCTGAGTCTCTAGACCGGGAAGCTTGTTCAAAGTTTGAGCGAAAGACCTCAAGCAAGTGGTCTCGGGCATTCTGAAGGGTCTGTGCTGGTGGAAGATGACTTTCCGAGGTAGGCTAAGCTGTTATACTGAGCACAATATAAGGATGGCTGCAGGATTTGCACTCACGACCGCAATCTCAGCAAATGGGCCAGATATAACGTCCAAAGGAAGGGACATTGCTCTTGCGCAGTGCCGCGTAGCAGACTCCCAATCGCTACTTTCGATAGATGATTGAAGAGCCGCAAGAGACGACTGAAAAGTTACATGAGTTTACTCGGACAGCGAGGCTAAAGAAAAGTACACACCTTGAGCTCTATCACTTGACCCACCCGGTCTGAGGCCTCTCTTATGCGGCGCATCTCCTCGTCTAAAGATTGCACTCGACCCCCAATACGCTCTGCGGTCCGGGCAGTGGATGCCACTTTGACAGACAAGCCAGAGGCATCTTGCAGTAGATCATCCAGATGAGGTATTAACGGCTGAAGACGAGAAAGAGAAGAAACAATTGGTGCGCTGGCAGATAGAAGTTGTGACAAGGAAGTAGAAAGCTCGACCTCTTCAGACTGGAATGCGGACAAGGAAGACAGTATTTGGGGTAAGCTAGTCAGAGTCCTTGGATCTACTCTTGAAGTTGTATGCGCAGACGACGAGGACCTCTGCGCAAGCTCTACAGCCATTGTACGTCGCGTCGTCGCGGTCGTCAGCTAACCGTGTCACGGTCCGGGCTTGGACCTAAATTCAATACAGCGCCTTCCACTCTTACTCCTTCTAAGTATATGCACCTCAATAGTAAAAGAAGGAAATTGGACATTGAAGCAGACCAAGGACATGCCTCAATCGTTTCAGAAATCGACCTCGAGATCGGTATCCGACAGCGATTGCTGGACACTTTGCACTCCAGAATCACCTGGGCCTTGTTGCTCCAGGAGTCTCTCAGTCAAGGTAGATTTACTCCCCCAAGTTGTTGTAGAATTGTTCTGAAATTAGGTTCAGGTGCTGAGAATGTCTCCGATGTAGCATTCAAAGATGCTGCACTGGATGCTTTGAGTGCAATTGAGGCACCTTCTGATATCTTGTTCACTCGCGAGCATCTTGCTCCTGCAACTCATGCTTTTACTGCACCAAAAGGCCGTCCACCACCAAAAGAGAAGCCCATTACTCGGTCACAGAAGTCGAAATTCATTTATTTCCGCTCTCTCGACTCTCCCCATATTTTTGTCCTCCGCTGTCCAATATGTCATCGATCAGCTTTCACGTCTCTCCAGGGCCTCTATAACCATGCCCGCATATCACACCGCGTAGAATGGGGTACACATGAAGAATGCGTCAAGGCATGCGCTGCTCCGCAACAGGATCTCGGGATGGACTTAGATCTTGAAGCAGGAACCGACATTAGTGGAGGATCAGGTATCATGCCTGGAGTAAAGAGTTTGTTCCAAATGGCCGTAGAAGAGAGGCAAAGGCAAGGGATCGAGATTGCAGCCGGAGAAGATGCTGAATTTGACGAAGGAGAAGGATTGGAGAGTGTACACCTAACCCGGACCTTGGGACTGCACGGAGATTCACCGGCGTTGGCACCCTTCTTGGGCAAAGAGGCAAAGAGGAGATGTATCCGGTCTTGGAATGAAGATCAAGATGTCGATGTCTGTAGCTTCAACGGCGAGGAAAGAGCGGCACGCTGGAAGATGCCGTATACACCACGGAGCGCGCCAAGGCCTGAAATGAACGAGCTTGCAATCATGAAAGACTCTCAGCTCACTTCCGCTGCGCATCCATTGTCAACATTCAACCGCGACGCCCTCGCGGCGAGTAGGTTCCATATTGCCTGTAGGGTGATAGCTACGGACAGCAGCCTTTTTATTCCCGAAGGTAGCTATTGCTTTTCTCTCTATTCCTACAGTTCTCATGCCTCTATTAGAACAGCGCCCAACATCTGCCAAGGATCACACCCATAAGTGGATGCTCTCGGTTGAATCTGCATCCTACGTAAGTCTTATGTTCTGGAAACTAGCTCTTTGAAATCTTTATCTTTTCGCTCGTAGAGTATTGACTTGACAACTGTGTTGAACTCACTTACTGTTTCCTCGGTTCCCTCTGATTCTCTATCGGAGAGCACTGCTCATATCCCCACTTTGACTGCAACCAAGCCCCCGTTCCTAGTTGTCGGCACAACGTCAGAACCCTTCTTAGCTAAAGTTGAGCTCATGTTCAACTCGAGCACCAGTGGGCAAGGTCAAAATGGGCAGAAATTTATTTTAGATCATTGGGTCGGCGTAAGTTCTCAGCTGTCTCGTCTTCCCGTAACGAATACCGATACACCCTGCCCGCAGCTTGATATGATCGGAACTAACAAGCTACCCACGAAAGGGGATGAGCAAGTCGTTGACATTGAGCTTGACAAAGATACAGTGATGAAACCGGCTAAGACGGACTATGTACCCGTCAATTCGAGGGTGCACTGGGAGGAATTGAGCACAGACTCTAGTCTTCGACCTGGGCAGAATGTAGGATCAGATGAAAGGAAAATAGCTGATCTCGGTGTTGAAACGGGCAAAGATACGCTTGGTAAATATCTACTTGAATATCTCTGTCAGACAGTTTATCCAGGTGATCTAGACTCCTACGAAGCTGTACTGCTTTCTTTGCTGCCCAGATACCCTATGACTCTTAAAGGTATTGATGTCTTCTTCAGCCTGTGTCTGTGCCACTAAGTTACCTTTAATCACAGACATCTCTACGAATACTTCTACTCGAACCGGCGTGCCACCTACTTTGCCTTACAAGTTAATGACGAACGCTCAGCAGTTGAAGACTGCCGTGGTAGGAAGGCGCAAAGCTATCGAGGTAAGCTGTGGGTCCTGGCCTTCACGTCATACTGATTGTGCTTATGTTTTCTCGTTACTCCTTTCCACTCCTTCATGTCTCTGGTAAACTATAGTGGGCGCGCGCCAAAGCCCTGCATGACGCTTACAGTCAACGAATAGAAACTCTCCAAAGTGGTCAAGAAGGGAAACTCCCTTTGATACCATTGACCGTGGGCGATGTCTATGCCTGGCTTGAAGATGAAGGGCATTTCATCCGGGAGAAAGAAGATACTCCAGCACCGGATATGGCCAAGCTCGAGAGGTTCGACGGTTATGAGAAAGGCAAACAAAAGGTGTCAGAGCAAGTTCTGCGAGGAAGATGGTGCCGTACGTGTGGCCTGGGGCTCTGGGTCCATGGGATTGAGAATGATTCTGTCCCTTTGCCTGAAAACACTCGGAAGGCACCAACGATCGATGGGAAAGCGACAGGTCTTCCCAAGTTGAAGATCAGGTTATTGAACGGCAAAGTTGTGGGTGGTGATGGCCTTCCTAGTGGCTCCACCCTTGGCACTACTCAGACTGAGGAATTTGTATGTCAAATTGTCCCAAATACTCTGAAAATGTGCAGATTGCCTGTTGTCGATATTGAGCGAGTGCTTAGTGCTCGCCCGCATCTACAAAAACAGGTGCAATCTGAAGTCCAGCGACCATCCTCTCCGTCCTGTCTTTCGCATACTTCGCTATCTCAGCCTTGTACATCGCGGTCTCATAGGCGGAACCGAGTGTTTATATCCACAGTTGACCCGCCCTTACTGATGGGTGTCTATGAGTTGGTGAGTTCGCTCAGGCTGCCTACATTTGATGCAGCGCTATCTTCTGGCGCGAAGTTTCCTCTCGTCTCGCTTGGATCGAGGCCTTCGGAGGTTGACGCGTGTCTTTCACCCCATGCATTCCTGGCTTTAGCTATGACACGCCTTGTCCGCTTCTTGGTGACGAAGGCGATAGAAGCAGAAAGACGCGATAAGGAGTTCGGTGTGGGCTACATGTTCCAGACGCAGAATCGTGACGTCGGTTTACTTGCGACAACACAGGGTCCGTCCAAGAAGGGCAGAAACACTACCAGCGGAGGTAATGTTAATCAGAAAAAGGAGAAGGAGAAGGAAAGGGCGAGGATTCAGTCCATAAGAGTGTTGACACCGATGCATATCTTATCAGGAGTGGCTTCAAGCTATGTGCGCGCTAGTGCGCAGGCTGCAGCTGCCCCAGTGACGCGAGAGAATCTCGACGAGAAGGGCCGTTCTATGAACGCAGCAATAGCTGTATTCGGGTGTTTAACAAAATTAGGTATAGCTACTGTGGATAGAGAGAAATATTCTTATCAATGAAATTGATCGTAAGCTGGCGGTCCGCCTCGAGTCTTCCCCCCGCTCGTTCCAGTTCAGCTCGTGGACCCAAGGCGGTTGATACACTTCACTCTTAATTTGACTCTTTCTCCCCGGTGTCTCCGTACCACCTCTCTAGGTTTATGGAAGGCGGGAGACTTCCATCTGCCTTCAAATCTGGTCGTTGATTTTTGTGCAGAGTCTAGAATATCAAGCTGAGATCCCATTTAACTTTACAAACAAAAAATAATGCACAAGGTAAGTAGTGACAAAATAAGTGAGATCTAATCACATGAGATTAGTAAACTAAGTACGAGTTAAATCAAAACGAGATCCATAAAATGCAATAACTTTTCAACAGACATCATCCACTGAAGCTCCAAACCTTGACAGTGCAGTCGTCACTGCCCGAAATAATCTTGTCTTCTCCTAGAGCAATGCAGCTAACAGCCGCAGTGTGGCCTACAAGCGTAGAAACACAACGACCCTCGTCGCGATTCCAGACCTTGTGAGGAGGCTAAATACGTGGAAAAATGACGTGGAAATAAGCAGCACTTACTTTGATAGTGCGATCGTGACTACCGCTGACAAGTCTCATCTTGTCCCCTGCAACACCCCAAACGCCTTCTATATGTCCAAAGAATGTCCTAACAGTTTTGCCTGTTTCAATATCCCAAACCTTGATAGTATTATCTAGACTTCCAGAAACGAGTATCGGAATCTTGCTCTTGGTAGAAGAGGGTGGAGAACATGATGGTGTCCGAGATGCGACTTTCCTCTCTGCTGAGGAAGGTGTGAAACAATCCGTGTAGGTGGAGATAGAAGTCAAGGATGGAGCATTCGAAGCAGAAGTAGAAGCAGAGGGGGCTTCTATGATCTGGTTGAAGGAATTCGAGACCTTCTCCTCCTCAGATTCGGGCATCTCCTCATCTGACGTATCACAGGACTCGTCCGCAAGGAGCAGTTTCATACTCTGAACCTGGCCAACATGTCCAGTGAACTGCTTAACACAGGTTCGAGTAGTCAAGTCCCAGAGTTTAATTGTACCATCGTCTGAAGCCGAGAAGAGCATCTTCCCGGGATCAATTTGAGGAGCTTCACATCCAGGAACGTCAAAGACAGAAGCACTTGTAGACGTCGACGACGAGGGTAGGCGGGTGTTAGAGTCCCACAGCTGTACCGAGTTCACCCAATCCTGGTGTCCTCGTAATGTGAAGGCACCACCAGTGCGTAGGTTCCACACCTTTATAGATGCATCGACACTACCGCTAGCCAACACGTTGGTGTCAAAGTTGAGACATACAACACCTTCGTCATGGCCAGTCAGTGTGCGAATGCACCGTCCTCGTCTCCAGTCCCAGACTTTCAGCGTAGTGTCCATACTGCCGGTGATCAGCTTCACTTCGTCAAACTGCAACGCTCGTATTCCCCGGGTATGCCCTTTCAAACAATGCAACTCTACCCCGGTCTCAAGATTCCATACCCGAGCAGTTCGGTCGTAGGAGCCAGTGATCAGGACGGGGAACGAGGGATGGGAGAGTGATTCGCTATACTGCAGACACATTACCCCATCGCCGTGGCCCTTTAGAGTACGAACCGTACACCGACCTCTTCGCCAGTTTCGCTCAATCGTCATCCGTTCGCTGTATACGTCCTTCCAGGGTCGTGTTGTTTCTATAGTACTCGGAGCTTTAGAGGTGAGGATGGTACTTGACGAGGCTCCTTCATAATCTGGTGTTTGTGAGGCCGAAGAGGTAGCCCTGCTACTTCTCAGATCAGAGCAACTAGGCTTAGATACCCGATCCAGCTCTAACTTCTGACGCTTGAGTGGAGGTGCTTGGAGGTCCGCAACGTCCTCCAAAGTTCTTTTAAGAGACGACATATCAGGAGAAGGACACGGGGAAACAGATTGTCGTTGAATATGATACGCTCGCTTCTTCTCCAGCACTGGTAGTCCCCATCCACATTTGTGACATTTTTGGCCAATATGTTGCTCACAAATCCCTCGCCATAGAATATCGTCATCGGCCAAACTCCTCCACTTCTTCGTCACTTGTGCTGCGCGACACAGAGAGGTCGCATCGAGATAACTGAGAATTTTGAGCGAAACTTCTCGAGGTAGAACAGTGAAGGGATCAATTCGGATTAGATGTGATAGCTGTTCTGATAGAAGGGATAGCTGCGAGAAACAGCACATTGTCAAGAGACCGTGCAGTATCAGAGCGCGACGAGGATGTGAGGAAGAAGAGAAATTGGACCAGATGGCGTTGACGGCTTCTCTGTCCTCCAATGGTAGAGCATCTAGAGACTAGGATGGGGGGTGGACATGAATTTTAGGGTACAAGAGACTGATTTTGGAACACACCTGTTGTAATTTCAAGTTGGTTCCCTCATCGGCCATCCGCTGATGCCTCACACAGAGCTTCCTTGGAGGGGGTTGTTGGGGCATAGATGGAGCCTCTTTCGGGCTAGGTGCAGGTAGTTTCGATTCATCGTGAACGGCGGTGGGTTCTTCAGCGACATAAGTTGTCTGTTGGTCGGTGTCCTTTGACAACCTCGGCGCCGGAATGGTATCACAAACATAAGAGGTCGACGGCTTGGATGGCGATGAAGAAGACATGATGACAAAGGTGAGGAAAGAGGACGCAGAAGAGCGTAGCAAAATAAATGGTCGTCCGACGACTCACGTCCGTTTCGCGCCAAATGTCGCAATCCAAGCATATGTTATGTGTTCGATCACATGTCGCAATCTCAGTTCAACTTTGTGCCATTCGCTATGTACATCATGTATACATGGTGCTCGCCATTCAAGATATATAAAGGAGAAAAAAAAGGAAACGTAACGTGAACAGAGAATGGACAACGCAAATACAGGATACTGCTCAAACACGATAACAACTGAAACACACTGATATATATTAGATCTCCAAATCCGAAGCCAAAGTACGTCGAAGCGAGGGTCGACACTCAGTCCAACGTTATCTTCATTTGCTCCAGCGGTATGGGTACAAAGTTGTCCAGAACAATACCTCGGGAGGCCAGCTCTGACTCGCAGTGAGGCGGTACAAGTTGTCGGATCAAGTCTGGGCGTACAGACAGTTCTGTATTAGGTTATGTTTCTCCAATTCAGTACCGGTGATGCACCTCCAGTCATGGGAATGGAACGCACCTTCGCGAGTAAAATCAAACAAAGGAGGGAAGTCCTTGCCGTTTGGCATCCTTGCACCTTCAACCCGTAGCTCATCAAAGAACGGGTGAACCATAGCTTCGACCGCGCTCAATCGGGCACCTGGCGTGTATTCCAGTAATTTTGCCACCAAGTCTATGGCCTCTGGTGGAGTTCGAGGCCGAAAAACCTTTTCAATGGGGTTAGTTAGATGTAAATAAACAACTCAGTCGACATATAACGCACTTTTGAGAAAGGATGAGGTTTGATTTGAGGGAACTTGTGCTCCATATAGTTCGGATTCATTGTCTTAATCTGCTCCCTGGACGGAGTGCCCAGCACCTTGATAATTTCCACCAACTGGTCAATCCCGCTCTCGCCAGGGAACAGCGGTTGACCCAACATCAGCTCTGCCATTACACACCCCGTCGACCATATGTCTACATACTGTTCATCAGTAACGACCCTTTTTACGGACTTGAATCAAGTGAACTTACCAATGTTGGTGGTGTAATTGGTGGCACCGAAGATGAGCTCTGGAGCTCGATAGTATCTGGAACAGATATAGCTGACGTTGGGCTCGCCAGCCACCAGGATCTTGGCAGAACCAAAGTCACACAGCTTCAGAACCCCTGTCGCGGGGTTCAAAAGCAGGTTCTGAGGTTTAATATCTCGGTGGCAAATTCCTACAGAATGGATGTAGGCTAAGGAGCGTAGAAGCTGGTACATGTATAGTTTGATCTGAAGCATGGGCATGGGCTGTTTGAGCTTTGTGTAGTGCCTACTTGCGCGATACACAGTCTCAGGCACGTATTCGAGCATGAGATTGAGGTAAACTTCGTCCTTCTATTAAAAAAACGACAATCAACGCCCACACTGAAAAGTTTAACAAGAAAATGTGTATACCTTATCCCCGTTGGAATAGAAAAAGGCACGAAGGTCGACGACGTTCGGATGAGACACAAGTCTCATAATTTGCAGTTCACGATTCTAAGCATGGATATTAGATATGAAAGATAGACATGAATGTGTGACTGGGAGTAATACGCACCTTGAACCTCTTATCCTGCAACACCTTCTTAATCGCAATGTCGTCGCCCTCCTTTGGCGGAGAGACAAGCTTGGCTTGAAAAACGACTCCGAAAGAGCCATTCCCAATTACCTTGCAGTTGTTGTAGGATATCTCCCGTGTATCTCCTGTCTTGCCATCGGAAGCAATGACCTTCACAATCTTGTGGGGGTCGTCAATAGCTGTTCACGGAAGGACGCATCGATGGAGATCGAAGTACGTTGACCAGACGAACGGATACGACGAGTACAGAATTTGGAGGAGGGAAGATTGGATGTGCAGAAAACGAAGGTGATTAAACGGAACAAGCATGAGACAAGAAGATAAAAAGAACATACGAGAGATCTTGACACCGTTTATGGGGCCATGTGTTGACATTTCGAGAGAGAAAAAGGTCGAAAAAAGATGGGAAAAGCGGGAGAGAAAAGGGAAAAATCAGGAGGGTAACGGGGAGTCGAGGAATAGCGAGGGGGTACGATATGGGTATGAAAATAAAGGCAGGAAGGAGGCGAATTGAATGAAAATAATAAAATTGAAGACGGAGATGATGGTGGACAAGAAGAGAGAAGGGCAAAGGCTGAGAAGAGTTAGAGCAGAGAGCAGGAGCAAGCTATACCATCTTGTGATCAGTTCCAAAACCGAGAATGTACAAATATGTACAAACAACACAGACACCTGACTCTTTTTTATTTTTTTATTTTATTTTATTTTTGCCTTTATCTGCCTCGTGCTCCATCTCAAGTTTAAAAAGTAGTACGGCATCCAGCAAAGTACTCCTCGAATTTGATTGGGTGTAGCGAGGCCATCTCCCAGAGAAGATCTCCACAGCGTATCGAGCCACGAAAACGGTGCAGTTGTCATGCCACGCAAACTTCGAGAAAGTCTTATTGACGACTCGATATCTACTTGAACTCGACATCGAGGCTGTCGCACCGTATTTCGAGTGCTTCGGCAGAGCATAGTGCGGTCGGACTTGTGCTGACGACGTTCGAATTGCTGGAGACCTCTTCTCCGAGAGTTCCGGAAAAGAGGAAAATCGGCAGATGCAAACGCCCGTGAACTACACAGCGCCTACATTCTTTGTAGTTATCGCTTCCGAATGATCTACAAGACTGCAACCTGAGTATTATTCCACTTGACGTGATATCGCGGTTTTGGCGGCTTTCAGTTTTTTCTTGTTCTCAAGCCAAGACTTGGTGGAACTCAAGCTGGCACCGTGTGCATGAGACGATGAAAATAATATGTAGACTCACCACGTTCTTAGCTCGTGCTCGAAACTGGGTTTACGGGCGGAGGTGAACGGTCGCCAAGCTGCTGCCCGTTTCCACGGCTTGCGCTGCTCCTGTACCCTCTGTTTTCGTCGCACAAAAGTAAGTACTCCATGAGAATATCCCGGAGACTGGCATCCCGTCAGACGATAATAGGCCGAGTTTTTTTAGTCAAAGGAGAGGCAGGAGAGTGACTATCAGGGCGTTCTCGGCCGATTAGTCGATGAACAGACTTCGAAGATCTGATTCACTGCACGGGCCATGGGACTTTCATCATAGAGTATCACCCTTACCGCTTCCTTTTCTCAAGTTCTATTTAAATGCCCTCCCAGCTGCGTCTCGACAGTTCCTATCCCTCTCACCCTCCTACCCATGACACCCCCGAGTGGTTCCAGTAGCACTGTCCATGAATATGAACGTCGTCCAGACTCTAGTCGCGATTCTCATGTTTCGAAACAATCTAAAGCTTGTTCTAGCACTGCAAACGAGAAGACAGTAGAGAGTGCACTCTCCACTGGTACCGGCAGCAAGTATCGTGGTAGTGGCACCCAGGAGGACCCTTACGTCGTCGATTGGGACGTGGACGACCCAGAAAATCCATATAACTGGACCAAAGCACGCAAGTGGCTCATAACGACGCAGGTTCGATATCTGATCTGCTCACGCCGTCCTCTATGCTACTCAACACGTTGTAACAGCTTGCACTATGCACATTTACTGTTTCCTTCAGCAGTAGCTCTTACAGCGGCGGTTTGCAGCAAATTACTCGCGATTTGAATGTTTCGGATGAGCTAGCCGTTTTGGGCATCTCGTTATACGTTTTGGGTTTCGCGCTTGGGTACGTGGCTGGAATTATGGGTACAACTATGTCTTCTCCTCAGACCTCACAGGCCACTATTATTTGCACCGATGGGCGAGGTTCGTATTCTTCAACGCTCCTGTATGCCGTTAATTCTCATTATATCATATACTTGGCAGATGTTTGGACGAGTAAGTTCAAGCTTGATTAATCTTTGTCCCATCGGGTTTGGTTCAACGAAACTACAACCCAGCGCATCGTGTTTCTTGTTACTGTTGGCCTCTACACACCTCTCCATATTGGTGGAAGTTTAGGTCACAATTTAGCAACATTGCTTGCAGTTCGTCTTTTGACAGGTATCTTTGGTGCCTCTCGTGAGTCTCAGCTAACCCACCCAGATTTCCCTTGCACTCAATCTGTGAAACAGCTTTGACAAATGCTGGTGGTACCGTGTCTGACATTTTCAACGCGCGAGAGAGGGGTTTGGCGTCTGCAATATATGCTGCGGTTCCTTTCTTAGGCCCAGGTAAAAAAAACCCTTCTACTTCATCCGAGGCCAAAACTTACCCGCTTACATTTAACTATTTCTGGCAGTCATCGGACCCATAGTGGGAGGTTTCGTAGCAGACTCCTCCTTGGGATGGCATTTCAACTTTTGGCTCATGTTCCTTCTCAGCGCCCTCAGTTTAGTGATGGGATTCTTCGTTACGCCCGAAACAGTATGTTGGACTACCTTGACCGTGCTTGAATCCCAGTGTCTCATCTGCTATTTTAGTACGCCCCCGTCTTATTACGGTGGCGAGCCGCAAAACTCGCAAAACTCTCAAATGGCACTATTGTATACTCATCCAAATATGATATTGGGCGTTCAACGTCCTTTCTACGCATCATGCGTACGAATCTAAGTAGACCATTTGGTCAGTCACGTTGTGGAACTTCACCCATTCATCCCTGATGCTGGTGGATGCAGTGTTCATGGTCACAGAACCCATCGTATTACTGCTAGCAATCTATATAGCAGTAGTATACGGCACCCTATATGCTCTCTTTTCCGCTTTTCCGATTGTGTTTGAGAATCACAGAGGATGGACGGCAGGTCAAGGTGGACTTGCTTTTCTCGGAGTAGGAGCTGGGATTTCTGTGGGAACGTGGACTTCATCTCTACAGAATAGGATTTATTGGAAGGCAATTGACAGGAGTTCAGACGGGCGTGCGCCACCTGAAGCGTAATTTCATCTTTTTTTCGGAAATACATCGCGATGCTCATGATATTGGTATAGTCGACTGCATATGGCAATGGTCGGAGCAGTTCTCGTCCCCATTGGTCTCTTCTGGTTTGCATGGTACATTCACCGGTCCTTTGTATCGTCGTGTACTCATAAAGTTATGTTATTAGGACGGCCAGCCCATCGGTGCCCTGGATTGTACCCATACTTGCCGGTTTTCCATTTGGCCAGGGTGTCTGCCAAATTCTCCAAAGTTCTACTGCCTATCTTATGGACGCGTACGACTTGTACTTTGCAAGTGCGATCGCTGCCACAGTTGTTCTGCGATCTATATTCGCTGCAGTATTTCCTCTCATTGCGCCCACGATGTTTGGCAATCTGGGAGATGCATGGGGTATGTCTATCTTCGGATTTCTAGGTCTAGCTTGTACCCCCATCCCTTTTCTGTTCTGGGTAAGTTTTAAGATTTCAGCAACTCTTTTCGGACAGTGTCTGACGCGTTTCTTGCGGCTCTTACACAGAAATACGGGAAATGGATCCGCAGCAAGTCTCAGTATGCCTACAAAGAGTCTGATCCTCGATGACAATTCTTGTATCTTGTACAATTTCTGGACTTGGGACGTCTATGTTGTCTATCACTCTCAAAGCACATAAGTACAATAGAAAACGACCCTTTTGTAGTTTGGCACCCATATTAGATTATGTATTCGGTAAATCAGCGTTCACGGGAGAGGTTAATGATCATTGATATCTTTCAGAAAACAAGTGTCCTTACGCAAACGCTAAAACTCGATCAACTGTATTTAGGGTAACGTACTCTACAACAACAAGCAATACGTACGGAATCATGAATACAAACTATGACTTCGCATGGTATCAGGTATACAGGCAATGACAATACAACAGCCTTAGATGCAATATGAAATAAAGATGAAGCACAAATTAAAAAACGATTAGAACAGGTGGTAGTCAAACCCCGCCGTGAAACTTAGGGTGTAGTGATATCCAAGCGTCACCCTCCTTGCCTCCTAGCTGTATCAGACCCTTAGTCTCAGCAGACATGGTGTAATCTCTGAAGCGTTGAACGCCGGCCTTCCGGTACGCCAACTTGTCCCGTTTGACTAGTTCTGTTGCGACAATGGAGCGAGAAGGGCGTTGTACTCCCTTCGAGCGATGAAGTTCTAAAATCTGAACTAGAGGCTGATATGGCGCAGGGACTTCAGAATGGGATGTGGGGGGCGCTGATACAGGAGTCGGCGGCACCACCGGAGCTGCGACGCTTGGAGGAAGGACAGACGTAGATACAGGAATCGACGGTACAATAGGAGCAGCGGGACAGGAAGGTGAGAGAGACGTAGATGCAGGAGTCGACGGTGCGATAGGAGCTGGGGGATGGAAAGGAGGTGCAGTCACTGAACCCCATGACCACTTGAGAGGGGGCGTAGAGACAGGAATTGACGGCGCTGGAGACGCAAGCACAGGAGCTGGTGACAGCGAAGGTGCTGGGACTGGGGGCGTAGAGACAGGAATTGACGGCGCTGGAGACGCAAGCACGGGAGCTGGTGACAGTGAAGGTGCTGGGACTGGGATTGACGGTGCCGCGCTTTGCGGTCTCGAGAGATAGGCTGGCGAAGAAGACAATGATGACGCTTTAGGGGTAGGCGGAGAAGAAGAATGACCACCACGTGAGGTAGGAACGTAAATCGATTGCGGTGAGACTTCGGTGCCTACCTCGGGGTGTGAATCAGTAGCCGTTAACGTTGGGCTTTGGTCGGTCGATGTAGAAATCGCAGCACTATACACAGGAGGACCTCGCCTTAAATCTGTGTCAACATGAGACACAGTGGCTGGCAGAGGAGGGCTATCGCTATCTGCTGAGAGCGAACCCTGCGAAGACGGCGGTTGTGGCGGTGGCTGTTGCGGCCTCGTTGTGGGCGTCAGCTTCACATCATTGGCTTCTGATCTTGAGCACTGCGAATTATTCGCTTCCAAGTGTACGTAGAACGGCACAGTGGAACCAGTGTGCGATGTGTCCGCATTCACGCAATCAGAAGTTCTAGCGATTGACGAGTTAGACTTGCAATGGGATGGACGCCGGGTTCTCGTCACTCCCTCGTTTTTGCGATATTCAAGTAACGAGGGGATAGTTTCTTCCTTCGAGGCACTAGAAATTACCCTATGCCACTCGAGAAAATGCGATGCTTGGGATTTGAGACTAATATGAGCCCCCGGGAGTGAAGGGGAAACTACGACCACGCGATACATGCGAAGGCGAAGAACAGATAGCACATATGCAAAATCACGGTCTCCTGAGATCAACATGATTGTAGTAGACGACGCCAAAGGATTGTCCATGGCAAACGTTAACATGTCAGCTAAGAAAGACAGAAAGGCTGAACATCTGATGCCACCAAAGATTCGTGGGCGCACCTATCATCATCTGGTCGGCGACGTTCTTGCGGCCATTGTGTGGACAATCGATAATACTAACACCAGAAGATTGTAATTCAGACCGAAGACACATGGAACGGGTCTGTTCTGAAAATTCAGTGTATGCCTTTAGATGCTTTATACTACCAAATGCATGGCCCAAATCGCGAATACTAGCAACAACATCGTATCCTGACATATTCGAAGGTGCAGGACAGTTCTCTATGCCCACTAAAGTGAGAAGAACAATCACTAACTGAACAACTTGGGTTCACGCACCATAATCCCAGAAAATACCGATCTGTGCACCAGACACTTGCATGAGGGTGGAAAAGGGTGAAAAGATACTTACGAGCGCTAATGATATGATCCCGTTAAAAGAGTCCTTGTTGATGGTAATTACGTAGTTCAGTGAATCAATGCTGTCCAGGACAGCATTCACTTCTTGACAATGGCAACAGATTTCTATTGACAAGGGTGAGTAATTCCTTGTTCTCGATGCAGGAAAAAGAAGGAATGACCTATACATTACTCTTGCAGAGCTGTGCTCCAGGGATCCAAGTATGCCAGAGAATAATATGCGAAGAACAATGATATTAGTATACACGTTGCGAGTACTTCCTGCCCCAAGCAACGAGCATCGACTGTGTGGTAAACTAGGGAAAACATGGGACCAAGCGAGATGTGGGGTGGTACACGCATAAGAACTATAGCTTTCCGTACAATTCGGGATGCAGCGAGACCCAGGCACCCCCGCCTTTTCCTCCCAGTACCACCAAACCCTGGTCCGCAGCCATGACACTGTAGTGGCTAAACTTGGTGGCGCCAGCACTCTTGTACACATTCGGATCCTGGCTAACTAGTTCCAGTGCAACGAGAGATCGAAGAGGGCGGTGCGTGCCATTCAAACGGTAAGATTCCAAGAGCTGCACCAGACGTTGAAACTTTGGTGGAATATGTTTAGGATCAGTAGTCTTTCTCAATGTAGGTCTTTCCCACATGTCAGGTGCAATAGGGGATGGCTCCAAGGCCTGACCAACAGAAGGCTCAGATGTCGGCGCTGGTGCAGACGAAGCCGCAGAATCGGATGTGGACGACGGAATAAGAGGGTCGGCCGAAGAATACGTATCACGCTTTGACAATGCGACATCCACAGCAGCGATAGTGGATACAGACTCTAAGGGTGAAAGTGCGGGATTAGGCTCGAGGGATGTATATACAGCCTGAGCATCTGAGCCAGTCTCGACAAGTGGATGCGGCATAGCTGCTACCTTCGTGTCCGTAGAGATGGGAGCGATATACGTAGTCGATTTCTCATCTTTTAAAAATGGCAGAGAAAGACTCTTCTTGACCGGCGCGTAGTGCGAAGGCTGTGTTGGCGAAGGAGGGCTGGCTTTTTGACTAACAGATGTTACGCCCTGGCTTGGCCCTTGCTTTCGGCTATCTGGTTTCGGGGAGAATGGGTTTGGATGGCTGGGAGAATAGATAGTGCGCCAGCTGGGGGACTTCGTGGTTTGACTCGCAGGTGTTGGAAAATTAGACTTAAAGCGGAATGAGTCCAGCACTGGCGTTGTATCACGGTGATCAAATAGGGGTTGCTCCGAGTTCGTACTATCGGCGGTAAATGTAGTCCAATCGAAAAACGAGGTAGCTTGAACTTTTAGACTAGCGTGGGCTCCGGGCAAAGCAACCACGACCACACTATACATGCGAAGGCGGAGTAGCGAAAGTGCATAGGCAAAATCTCGGTCTCCCGAAATTAACATAATCGTTGTTATGGAGGGAGATGGGTTATCCATGGCAAATGCCAACATGTCGGCTACAACCAGAAGAACAAGGTGGTCATGAGAGATGAGTGCGCGAAACTCATGTCAATGGAACGAATATACGTACCTATGATCATTTGATCAGCGACATTCTTGCGCCCATTATGCGGACAGTCAATCATACTAACACCCGAGGACTGCAGTTCAGATCGTAGACACAAAGAACGAAGAGAGTTTTGCTCCGGAAATTGTGCGTATGCCTTGAATGATTTTATCGAGCCAAAAGCATGAGCAGTATCGCGAATGTTTGCCACTATTTCATATCCTGACATGTTTGAAGGCACTTGACAGTTTTCTGCATGCAAGAATAGGTCAAAAACCATGGATTACACACCAAAGCACACACCATAATCCCAGAAAACGGCTACCTGACTAGTCGCCACTTGCATAGATATGTTTGGTTAGTAGATAAAAAAAACGCAGATGTTACGTAATAAGCTGAAGATGAGACTCAGGGTAAGTAGGAGGGGCGATAGAAGCAAGTGAATTCTGGACAGTGTTTCATGTGTATTGAAATTCCTTATTCACGGCATTCTTCATATCGAATGGGTGTGGTAAGTCAGGACGGTGTAGATTGTAAACTGAATCCGCGAAAAACAAAGATTTTATTGAATCTGTTTTCCCAACCTAGCCAGATGGTAATTAATAGTTGGTCTATGAGTTTTCTTGGGCATAGGCTAAGATGAAGCGTGGTATTGAGCAGACTGGGAGGAAAGAAATCGCGCACGAACGCACTGTTGTTCTCATACAATGGAAAAGAGCTTGTGCAGCATCCCGGCAAGCAGCTGTCGAATGCACGTCATTCGTAGCAGCCCAGCAACCCAGCATAGTAGACAGCTGGGTAGCACACATGGGATTTATAGCATCTGTAGACGTATTGAGAAGAATGATAGAAACATAAGGTGAAATTCTCACTTTTCCTCGGTCTGACCTTGAGATTTTTAATGTGGATGGCCATTTAGAAGGTAAAAGCAGTAACGGTTCAGCATTGCCAAATTCAGTCCTCAGTGCCACGTGATCTATTCCGGTCTGACCAGGGTCTGTCTCCACCGTCACGTAGTAGCAAGAGGTCAAATGTTTTTCTCCCTCTTTCTTGTCCTTTTGTCTTTCTAAGCCTCTCAAGAGATGGCGACTACGTCTTCACTGAACAAGAACAATGCTGGTCAGTTTGGGTCTTATCGCGCCGGCCTATGTATCTCATTCAAACATTCTAGCCATCAAACGCATAATGCAGGAGGCTAAAGAGCTCGCTAATGATCCTTCCACTGAGTATACAGCAGCACCCCTAGAGGTCTATATGTCGCTTTTCTTACTTATCCTATGCTCACTATATGTTGGTTTCACTCGATAGGACGATATATTTGTACGTACGATTAACTGTATAAACATTATTCAACCTCCTTCTCACGAATCTTAGGAATGGCATTGCACCATACGTGGTCCCGCAGGTACAGAGTATGAAGGTGGGCTGTACCATATCCGCATCCTATTGCCCGCGGAATATCCTTTCCGACCCCCCTCGCTCATGGTGTTGACACCAAACGGGAGATTTGAGCTTAACACCAAGGTCAGGTCCTCAGCTGATTCTCATGCATTTTGCTTACAATGCACAATACAGATATGCATCAGTTTTACAAATTGTATGTTTCTCTTGTTTCATACTAGCAGTAGCTCATGCTCTAAATTTAGATCACGAAGAACTCTGGCAGCCTGCGTGGGGTGTGCGTACAGGTACGTTTTTAACTCTCACTCTTTCCAAACGACAAGTGTTCAGGCGCCTGCTCCCATGGTAGCTATTCTTGGTTTACAAGGTTTCTTCCCGCTGAAGGGTCAAGCTGCGGTCGGTGTTGGGTCCATTGAGTATCCTGCTGCGGAACGGAAGAGACTGGCAGTATTGTACGTCTACGGACACTTTTTTGAGTTGTTGCCACGTTCGTTGAAAGTAATTTGGTATCTGCTTAGGTCGCGGGACTGGATTTGTCCTCATTGTCAACAGTCGAATCTCGAACTACTCCCTGATCCTCCGTCAAGCAGTGCCAATTCTCTTCCCGGTTCCTCGAATTCAGGGACGTCAGAATCCGAGGAGTCGCCGGTTGCTGCGCCTCACACTGAAACCTCGTTGCCGCCGCCCCCATCCTTAGAGGAAACGCCTGCGGAAGTTCGACCTACCGGGAATGCAGAAGACAACGAAGTATCTCTTAGTCAGCCGTTATTGACTTCCAATACCCCTCCAATTACTGTCGTCGAGAATTCCACAACTGCTGCTACCCCCACCACAACTACAACTACTACCACCACTACCACCACCACAACAACAACACATCCTAATACCATTACTAATGTCCCGAATCCGCCTCTGCTATTAGATGTTTTGATATGTGCCATTCTTGTCTTGGTATTAGCTCTGATTTTGAGAAGGATACTTTAGTTATTATTCCGGGTGTTGCCGTGTGTACCGAGTACCTGTAGGAATACCTCACTCATTTGATTTCACTCCACGACTGACTTGAGCATTTCGATTTTGTGATCCGCTTCTACATACACAGGTACCGGTAATCTACCCCTAATCCGCCGGGGGAGCTGGGCTGCTCTTCAAAGTTTTAGCTAGCCTTGAACGAATGTGCTGCGCTACGCAATCTGAACATAAAACCAGCTTCAGAGCTGTGTTGTGCTCATCTGTTCTTCGAATTCTCAGCTGGTCTGCTATTTTCTTTGGCTGACCGTCTCTAGTTCGAGATCGTCGACAGTTATCAAATCTACTTGATCTCAAGTATGTCGCGACAGGTCTCTACATCTTCTCCTTCCAGACCTAGCCCTAGGCGACAGGCTGCGAAGCCTTTACGTCTTCCACTCTCTAAACTGGCCAATATTCCTATCCCTCCTTCCCTTCGTCATTCGCCACATCTGAGCTCACCACACAGCATATTTCGAAGAGCTATCTATTCTCCACGCAGGCCTAGCGAAGAGGAAGAACGATGGCTGAGGGACACAATTCCTTTGTCTTCAAAGGGAAACACCATAGTGATCGACTCGAGCGAGATTGCTGGCTCCCTCATGTCACCGAAGACGCATGCAATTGATCCATCAATTGAGTCGGAGAGCAGGTGTTGTGTTTCAAGAGGACGGAGATTGCATATAAGGCAGGAGGCTCCTCGCTCGCCGCCTCTTGTGCGCCCTCGTTACCATTTTCCGGATGTTTTCAATGAAAGTGGCTGCGGGCGGTCTTCACCTCAGCCACACTCCGGTCATCTGGCGCGCGCTGTCGAGCAAGATTATTTCCTTCATGTGAATCATCCGAGATGATCTCACATACTTCACCCAAGCACACCCAGTTCAACTATGTACCACCCTTACGCACATTTTGCGCTGCACGCACCGTGTACTCTGCGGGACAGAGAAACCGGGTACTCACTGATGTTCTGAGACGGATTAGAACACTCCTCTTTCCATTTATTTATATTCTTGCAAACACACGAATTTGTATCCAGATACATACACAAGTATTCCAGATACACACATGCAGTACGTTGAACGATACTGTATATACGGTAAAAGAGAGAACAAGAAATGCACGATAGAAGTTCCAAATTATCTCCTTCTGGCTGCGCCCAGAGTGAATATGACCAGTTCCTCGTCTTCCATGTTATAACTTGCAATAGTACTGGTGTTTGTAAGCATCTTGCCTGCGTAAGACAGCCGCACACGGGATACGGGTACATTGCTGCCAATATGCTGAAGGATACGTTCACGTAAAGTTGAAACAAGGAGATTCAGAGGAAGATCAGAGATCGTAACCAGTGTTCCATCCAGCTTCCACTCGGGTTTAGTAGAATCTTCCGGTAATTGGACTTGCAGTGAGATAGGATGCTATAAAATTGCACGGTAAGCTCCAGGTCACGATGGAAAAGAGATAACGTACAGGATGCATGGTGATCCAATCTTCCTCGGAAAATATCTGACTGCCTGGTATCTTGTTGACTCGCTGCTTTTTAGCAGGTGGTATATTATCCTCTCCTCCCTCCATCTGATCCGCGGACCTGACCACACCAGCCTGAGGTTGCGTAGCAAGACCAGCCATTCGGGACGGGTGCATTCCTGGAGCCGGTGGTTGGTACCCAAATGGTTGTGCAGCATCGATGCCCTGGAAGTGTAGAGGAGGAAGCATTACAGGAGGAGGTTGATAAACAGAGGCTGGTTGAGGGCCAGAGGAGACGGTAGCGGTGGAATATGCGGGGTTTGTCGATGCTTGAGGTGGTGGTGGTAGAGAAGCATGGGGAGGAGGGAGGGATGTAAGCGGTGCAGGAATCGCTGCAGGACCAATACCTGGGCCGATGGCATTCGCCTCTTGCCTGTTCATGAAAATGTAAGTTAAGTTCAAGAGTAAGGGAAAAAAGGACACATACGGCCCAAGACCCTTCGCACGATGAATAGCAGCAATTTGCTCGTCGAAATTGACACTCGTCGAGAATTTGTCGAGCGTGTTGGCTTTGGATGCTGTGTGACCATCCCAAACAACCTTCTCCCTTTCTTTCCGTCTCTCGCGCTCCAGTTCCTCTTCCTTCTTTCGTCGCTCCTCGTCAGCCGCCTCTCCGAAGATATCAACACGAGTGTGAGCCAATTTCTTGAGTGAAGATACAACGTCAGCTCCGCGTTGCAATTCAGACGCCTGGGCCTTGCGAGCTTCAAGTGCGTCACGCTGCTGTTTCCACCGTGGATCGAGAAGCTCAATACGCATGTGTTCTTGTAGCTCATCAACAAGAATCTGCTGTCCACAGATACCACAGGTAGTCATCTCCACCTTCGAGTTCTTCGCTCCCACTGTGGAGCAAAATTGAGGCTGATGAAATGAAAAAAACCAGAGTAAAACTCACGTTTCGCGACGTAGTCCGTCCTAATCTTCATGGGACCAGCAGCATTGGAAGAGCTGGCTTGCATCGCCCTAGCTCGTTCCGCCTCCTTTCGTCGTTCCTCCTCCTCACGCCTGGCCCTCTCCGCAGCGTCATCTTCGTCTTCACTTTCTTCCATAGCAGCATCATCAACGCCATTACCCACGTTCCCAACCGCGGCAGCTGCTTCTGCCTCTGCAGCCGCTTGCTTGGCACGATGAGCCTCAACATCCTCAGCCGTATTCTCCATAATCATAGCGGCCATTCTCTTCTGCGCCAATGTCATGCTCTCAACCTCCTGCACGCTCATTGGTGGAGGAAGCTCAGATGTAGCGTCTGCCACAGTGAACTCGATGGTTTGTACAATCGCATAGTCATGCCAGTCAATCTCAGCAAAGGCAACTGCAATTGAAGCCATAAAGTCAGTGGAGGACAACGAGAACAAAAGCAAGACTCACTTCGCTCCGCCTCCTGGTCGTCTTGTCGTTTCTTCTCCTTCTCTCGCTTTCTTCGCTCCCATTTGGCATACTTTCGGGCAATTTCCAAAGTTCTCCATAGTGCACCATCATCAGTACGATTTTTCAAGTCTTCCAAGACCTCTTTGTCGGGGTGTATAACTTTAGTGTACTGCTCGACCAGCCGGTTGAAATATCCGAATAGAGAGTGGGTAGGTCGTAGAAAGTCGAACTGGTAGTTGCGTCCTTCTCGGGCAGAAAGGGCAGCGAGAAAATTGCGGCCACGACGCGCAGTGAATAGCGCGGTGAGTTTCATTATATACCTAGCAAGTATCAAGAAGAGTTGTTCACAGTCAAGTTTAGAAACACATACAGGTCTATGGCGCTGATATTGGGTATATCCATAATGAACGTTGGAGCAGGCGGTTCAAGCCCAACATCAAGGACTTTGTTTTCAACAGGTGCAGAGTCTGCACTCTTTTCCCCTGCAAGCTGGGGTGTATCTTCTCCTTCACCCTGGAATATCTTGTCCATTTTATGTCGGTAGTATGCATGGTATGGATCGGCCGGGTTGAGAAAAGAGAATTTTGGGTCGGAACGTTGACCTTCACGAATTTTGTCCTCAAACTGAGGTGGATTGGCAGACCGGGCGACGAAAGAAGCAGTTCTGTCGATAACAGCTATTGAATACTATGTGAGCGACAGGGCTTGAATGGTATGAACAAGACAAATACATTTTATTTCCGGAGGGGGAAGAATGAGACCCGTAGCAAATCTCTGGCCTGCATGGTCAACATCGTTGGATGCAGGGTTGAGTAGACCGTTGGGCACAGCGACGGGAGAATCGACCTGCATAATGAGAGGAAGAGGCGAATGGTTGTTTCCCACGACATCTCCTACTTTTCTTCCATGTTCGGGCCCTTTCACGCCTCTCATGTAAATCTCGGTGGTCTTCTCTGGTCTGCACTCCTCTTTCTCTCTTTCTGCTTTCCATCTTAGCTCTTCCTAGGAAGATTCCTTGGCGACTCTCTGCCACACGAAAAGCCAATGCTCGTGCAAGACTCAAAAAAGTTGACGCCGTCATTGAAGCCGTTCGAGCCAGTGGTGTCCAGTGCTCCGCTTTAGTAAGTATCGGCAAATCCCTACTCTTCTTCTTATATATGTATTTTGCTCTAGGATAAGGCTCTTGAGCTTCCAAAAGAACACGAAATGCCCGCCCGCGACAAGTACACTGTGTTCAGCCCTCACGCTCGTGGATATCGCAAAGGAATACACAAGGTTCCCAAATGGACTAGGGTGAGCCACATAACCTTCAGCTCTTGACCCAGCTTCTAAATAATATAGCAGATTACACAAAGGACAAATCCCAGAGGTTTCTAATTTACCGGTGTACGGTACTCTCAGCTTGGCGGCATGTACTGCTATTGAACTATACCGTCTTGCTGCTTGCAAGGCTCTCGCAGCTCTACAGAGTACCTCTATATGTTCACTGGGGTGTACTTACTCCGATAAGTTTACACGAGGAGGCCCAGCCGACCCGACATGTTCACATTTTGTGCGAGAGATTCATCCATTTGTTCAAACCAAT
>RCHF01000052.1:0-37569 GCA_003987895.1 Neonothopanus nambi
ACCGAGGGACAACCACTTCTGGTTTGCCCGTCGTTTTCCGGCCTCCCTCTACCTCTCCCACGAACCATCGTCCCGCCCCTCACCCGCCTCCCCCGCAATTTTCTGCTGCCTTTGCCCCCCCGGTCTCCCGCCCGCGTCCGAAGMAGTTTGCTTCCGCTGCTTCAACGGGAGCATCCAGCCCAACGAAAAGCCCCGCCAAGAAAAGAGAACGCACTATATCAGATCCATCCTCAGATGGTAATGCCAACAGACCGAGTCCAGCTAAGCGCCTTGCTCTTGCAGCAAAATGGACAGATGCTACTTCCACTGCCGAAAATGTCAGTACCGCCTCTCCCGGCTTACCGAAACCACAACCACTTGCTGTTAGTAAGAAGGCGCCGTTCCAAGCTGCCTCTACTTCCAAGCCGACGTCTTCGATTAGGCGCCCTTCTGACTACTTTGCACGCCGGAAGAGTATGACAGTCGGGCTGGCCAGCACTCCTGCGGCAGATATGGCCCAAGACAGTGAGATGCCTGATGTTGTCCGCACTTCCGCAAAGAAAAAAGCAGGG
The DNA here is from genome assembly GCA_003987895.1 of Neonothopanus nambi. Classification (NCBI taxonomy): domain Eukaryota; kingdom Fungi; phylum Basidiomycota; class Agaricomycetes; order Agaricales; family Omphalotaceae; genus Neonothopanus; species Neonothopanus nambi. Next base: position 552 of record RCHF01000052.1, read on the forward strand.
ATTGGCCTTGGGCGCGCTAGTATGGGCTCGGGTGCTCCGGATGCTTGGAAGAAGTTCGAAAGGGATTCGGGTGCTCAGCATGCTCAAAGCACGAAAGGGAAGGAGAAGGAGTCAGTCTCTGTTGAAGTTGAGGAGTTGCCGGTACAGGAAAACGACTCAAATTCTGCCACCCTCAGTCCTATGCAACCGTCTTCTGCTACATCGACTGGTCCCGTACCAGCTTCACCAGCGAATCCCTCGCCCTCCACAGAAGCAGGTCCATCGTCTCCGGCGCCGCCGGTCATGGACTTGTCGTCTATGCTAACACCCGCAGCATACACAGATGAAGAGGATGGACCCGTAGGCATGGATATGGCGGCAACCGAACGATGGAGAGATGCTGTACCAGAAGACGGATATGAACCTGATGAAGGGGTAAGGGCACGACTTAGCTTTGTTCCTTTCAAAAGCTGATGCTTATTCCAACAGCCTCCAATATCGATTGAGCAATTCTTCGAGATGACTGGTATTAAATTCATGGATGAGTTGGCCGCTCCTCGGCGATCGATGCATCATCCACAGGAATCCAATCGGCAACCACGAAATATCTCAGATATTCCACTATCGGAGTACGCTGTAGCGATGGCAATCGACGTCCCGCAACTTGTCTTGTACTCACGGATTTCGAGGGATCTTGAGGGATGGATGGAAAAAAGCAAGGTCGTGTTTGAGCAGGCAGAGGAGGAAGCCGCGAAGATGACTCCTGAACTTTTCACGGAGTACTCTCGAGCGGATCCAGAAGGTCAAATGGAATTACTCGTGAGTAGCTTATTCGCGTTTTTGTCTGGCCATTGATTCAGTGGGTTTTTCGCAGCATCAATTACGTCTTATAAGAACGAATGCGCGGGCATTGGCAAAATCCGATTGGTATGATTGGAAGTTACAGTGGATTGAAGGCCTCAAGCATACTGCTCAGGCAGCCTTCAGTGACTTAGAAAATGTAGGTCTCGTCTTATGATTTATGTGTCTGCTGACCATTTAATTAAACCTCAGGACGCTAGAGCATTGGAGAAAATCAAAGCCAAAACCGATGAAATTGTTCCAGAGCTTCAGCGAGAGTACGAGGAAGTCATGCGGGAGCTAGAGGCTGAGCAGCGCGAGGTGGCTGAGATCGAGGAAAGCGACCAAGATTATCTAAACGAACTGAAAGCTTCAATCGCGGAACAGAAGTAAGGAGAGTATACTTCCTTATTTTCCCCCCTCTAATCGTAACTCTAGTGTCGAAGTAGAGGCTCTCAAAGCAGAAGTCAAGGAGGGCAATGATCAAGTTCAATGGCTCCAGGAGCGCTTGGCGGACATCGAAGAACAGAAGCGAGAGGCCAACACAGCTATTAACGAGGCTAATAGGATACTCCACATCCAAACGAACAGTACTCAGGCCGAGGTGTTCCGACTCAAAGGTGTGTAGAGAGCTTCCTAGACTCGATATAAACTCAACTAAATCACATACAGATGAATTGGAAGCTTTGGAAGATCTCCATATGTTCCGTATAACAAAAGTCGGCGCGGAGTTGTTCGAATATGTCTATGCCTCTCAATTCTGTGTCAGTGTACCCTGCCGCAAGTTTTTGCCCGTTGTTGAAAAGGTGGACATCACGAGGCTAGCGGACTTTCGTACGAAATACAAGGACGATTTTCCTCGCCTCAGTGACTTCCTCTTGGCTGTTGCAAAGGAGCGTATACGCCAGGCCGGCGACTTGTCGACCCGCCAGGTCAGTTTCTGATGCCTGCCGGCTTTAGCTGTTTCTCACATTCTCGCGCCTCTCTAGATTGTTCACACTCTAGCCGACTACTGGTCTTCGACTACACAGCTTCGCTCTCAGATCAGACACATCTCACTCAAGTATCCAGTTGAGATTGAAGTCATGAAAACGCCTGAGAAACCGTTTTCAATGTTCAAAGCTCATGCTATGATTTTATTTCCTACCAAGAAAGCCAAGGCCTACGTTTCATTTGTCTTTGACTCTGATACATTTTCCCGTTGGCCCACCTCAATTGGGTCGTTACGCTGTGAAGTCCAGGTTGCCTATGGTCCAGTCGAGTACGTTTCTTATTCCGTATTGTTGATACATTACTGACTGGTACTTAGTGGAAAATCTGTTCTTCAGGTGGTGAATGAAAGACTGAGCCAGGCAACCCCGTCAGATCATTATGCTTGTTTATTAGATGCGTGTATACTAGCACAGGAGGACTGTGATTCGTGATGTTGATACTATCTACTTATATTATACGTATGTATTTTTTACTTCTTGCATTTCAGTGTATGTATACGTATTTCTCAGTTACGTGCATTTATTGTCATGTCTTGTGCCGCTGCAGTTTGTCTATATATATATATACCGATCTTAATATGACGTCACTCAATATGTTCTGCTTTGGCCTGTACAGGTACAAAGATTTTACTGCTCTTGTGACCACATAAAATACTGTTTCGATCTCCTTGAATACAGTAAACTGATGGACAGATTGTACAGAATAGTAATACACGAGGAATGTTGTGTCGATGCCAAGTCCGCTGCTCTTTAGCGCGAGATCATTACTTTGAGACTTCCTTCTTGTAGTCTTCCTTTGCCGCTTTAGCACCAGCAGACGCCTGAAAACGAGTTCAGAGAACAGAGCAGCCTACATGAATTGAGTACTCGCCTGATTGGCTTTCTGGCCGGCAGCATTGGACGCCTCCTTCGTCTTGTCCTTAGCAGACCCTAGTTGTACTTCATGAGTTTCCGAGTTAGGGGTGAATAGACGGGATGAGCATATACCTAACGTCTCCTTCGTTGCTGCAGTCGCTTGTTCTCCCTTTTCGATAGCCGACGCCAAGCCCTTCCCCACCTTTTTGTTCACCTATTCCAGGTATTAGAACGCTCGAAACGACCGACTCGGAGTCGACGACTCACGGTATCAGCCACTTCTGAAACCTTTTCCGTGACAGTCTTATAGGCAACAGGCGTCGAGTGCAGCGTCCGTGCACCGGAAGCACGAGAAATTGGAGTGAACGCTGTACGGAGCATGGTGAATGGATGGATGAAAGTTGAGTGAAGAGGTCTGACAGAGCCGCTGGCCTTAAGTAGTTTGTCCTCCATAGCCATGACGTCGAGGGAACCAAAAGGCGCGTCATAGACATTATCACAACTCACGTGTTCTGTTCGGACAGCTATTTGCTGCGAAAGTGGGTTACATCGCACTCATGAAACTATGGCTTGAGACAGCTCGAGATTTTGAACGGATTTGTGACCAAACTTGACTGGCAGTGGCCTGGAATGGTCTATCCACGATCACGTGGCATGTACGCGATAGACTCGTGACTTCGGAAGAGTCGTGTTCGCCGGCTGGCATGGATTTGACGACGATTCCTTTCAACCATAATCATCCACCATGTCCGACAAGCCTAAAGCTACAAGATCTTCGACAAGAAATAAGGCACCTGCTACCAATGTTGCTACTGTAGCTCCTACAAGAACAACTAGAGCAAGGGCCGCTGCTGCGACAGCGGCTGCCACTCCGCCTTCTTTACCTGCACCACCTGCGAAGAAGACCACTGGCAGAAAACCGTTGCTTAACCGCGGAAATACTGAAGATGTGCCTAATCCTCCTAGTAAACCACCCTCAAAATCCACCGCAGCTCGTAAACCCACAAAGACTACAAACGCTGTCGAAAGCGAGCGTGAACCGATCATGGTGAGCACCATCATTGCCCTGCGAACTACTCATATAACCAGATATCAGGCATATCTACGTATTAGGCCCAATCTTAACGAAGATGATGAAGCATCTTCACCGTATCTAACTCAGCTGTCAGACAGCTCAGTCCGAATGACAGACCCTCAGGAGCATCAGAATCCCGCATCCAGATTCCGCGCATCTACTGTATCCCCGTCATCTACTTATACATTTACCCATGTCTTTCCTCCCAACACAACACAGTCCGATTTCTTCACCAAAACAACTCTTCCGCTGGTCCGTGATGCGCTCGAGGGACAGAATGCTCTGCTTTTCACGTATGGCGTGACAAATTCTGGAAAAACTTACACCGTGCAGGGTGGCTCGAGTGAGGACAGTGCAGGGATACTTCCAAGGTCTCTTGATGTCATCTTCAACAGTATTGAAGGATTGCATGGTGATGGCAGAGTACGTACAGTAATGTGTTGTCCTTCTCGATCTGCTTGTACTCAATTCAATACTCGTTTAGTATCGCCCCGTTCGCCTGTACGGGGTTGAACCTGCGGACGAATCAGATATGAAGCCACCCCCAGTAGCGCCAGAACCTGCAGTCGCCGAAGTCCTTGGCCAACAAATGAGCAGTTCTACCTCCACTTCTGACTTAGCTGCCGACTCCACAGTTCTCAAACTAGACCGTAACTATGAATACACCGTATGGCTTTCCTATGCCGAAGTATACAACGAGAAAGTATATGACCTCTTGGACTCGGTGAAAGACGACACTGGCGTCCAGCCCAAAGCGAGTGGCATACCACGTTTCGGAGCTCAGTCTTCACTTGTCCTACAGCGTACTGCGCTGCCGTTGAAGTCTTCGCCGACATCTGACAACCCTGACTCAGACGTCGCTGGAAAATACATTGCCGGCTTGCGCCAGTTTCGAGTGCAGAGTGCTTCCCAGGCGAAGGCACTGGTGAAATTAGGTCAACTACATCGTCGTGTTTTTGGCACACTTGCCAATCGCGAGAGTAGTCGGAGCCATGGAATGGTCATTCTCAAGATAATGCGATGCCATCGTGGCGAAAGGAATGTGTGTAAATTTTCTGCTTCTTTGTCTCATGAATACTGATTCTGGTACGCTTAGGACCCTACTGCTATCCAAGTCTCTCGACTTACGCTTGTGGATTTGGCTGGTTCGGAGCGCACGAAACATACGCATACTACTGGTGACCGGCTGAAGGAGGCAGGAAACATCAATAAGTCGTTGATGGTTCTTGGGCAATGTCTCGAGGTCTTGCGGTCAAATCAGCGCAGGGTTGCTATGAGTCTGTCGCACGAAGGCGAAGGCAAAGCGGGAAGAATGGATACACGAGATGTGAAGAAAGCACTTTCAATTGTCCCATTCAGACACAGTAAGCTCACCGAGGCTTTGATGGACTACTTTGCTGGGGATGGTCGTGCTGTAAGCAGGTTCTGGTCTAATGGTTCTTCGCATATAGATCTAACAGACGATTTTACCCCATAGGTGATGATCGTCAATGTTAACCCCTACGACACAGGGTACGACGAGAACTCTCATGTAATGAAGTTTGCTGCCCTCGCAAGGGAGGTGTATATTTCTCCAACTCCAGCGCCTGTGCAGCGGGCTCCTGTCATCGGCAAGCTTCAAGGAAAAACTATAAAACAATTGGGCCCATCGACTTTGAAAGATCCGGACATTGCTCCTAAACCTTTCAGGCGTAAGGTCACAATATCGATGGACGGCACGGGAAGTGGTAGGAAAAATAGCGAAGCAGTATTGGAAGTTCTTGAAGGTTGGTGTGCTGGTATCTCAACAAGAAAAATACCCTTCACTGAGAACATTCTTTTCGCCTCAGTTCCGGAAGACGATGAAGGTAATGGGGACGACGAAGATGGTACACCGATCAATCCTCTTGTCGATGCTTTGTTCGATGAGATCGAGTACCTGCGTCTGCAGGTGAGTTCCATACTTATATTATAGGTGACATCCTCGGATTTAATTAATTTTGCAGCTATTTGAATCTGAGATGAGATGCGCTCTCGCTGAGGCTGAGGTACGCGAAGAAGTGATGAAAGAGATGGAGGAACGCATGAGAAACATAGAGCAGATGTACACGAGGCGGCTCATGAATGAGGTTGGTCGATTTCTCTTCTTGCACCATAGAGCGTGATTCCCTTGACACTTTGAGTGAACAGATCGAACAGAACGAAGTGAAGACTGATGCTAAGATTGACATGCTACATCAATCTGGCTTGTTTGGTAGTCCAGTCAAGCGAAGACAGCCGCAATCCCGCGGACATTCCAGCGAGGAAGAAGAAGTCGAAATGAGCCTGGTACGGGACTAAATCACTTCTTCACACGGAATTAGATTTGGCTGAATGCTGGCCTTATGTCGATAGGTAGAGGAGGAAGATGAAGAAATGTCCTCGTCTGGCGAAGAATTCGAATTCGAAAGCCAGCAATCTGAAGTGTCCGATGGTTCTCCTCTCGCAACTAAAGGCAAACCTACTCACATTTCGACCACAAAGCGAGAGAGTACAGCTCCTCGGGAGGTGCGGGAGTCGCGACCGTTCATCCCTGACGGTCCGATGGTAGCATCGGACAATGAAGATGCAGAAACTACCGAGGGTGAAACGGAAATGGACGATGATGAGACCAGCGCTCTGCCCAGCGAATCTGAGGGTGAAGAAGATGCGGAATCGTATCAAGACTCGGAAGACGAGGATGAATGGCTACCTCCAGTACCAACTCCCAAAGCAAAACCTGCTCCCCGTGTATCCAGCCCTTCTCCCACTCGACCCAAGGCCAATCAATCTAGGTTTTTGACCAGCGGGAACCGAGTTTCGACGTTAGAACGAGGAGTGGAGAATATGTCTATTGCTGATGATAACAACCTCGAAGACAATTCGATGATTTTTTCACCAAAGAAGTCGAGGACGAGTCGTGGGTCAGGAAGTGGTCCACGAAAGATGAAACGGTAAGCAACCAGCGTTATATAGCGATACTAAAGCGACAATCTGACTTCTTCCTTAAGCTTAACCAGCTCTACTCCAATTGTGAGGGAAGAACAAATCGAGCAAGCTGCTCTTGCAGTCGATAAACGTGTGGCGCAAGCCGGGGGAGGCAAGAACATTAGAAGATTTGTAAGTTAGACCGTGGACTTCTATTATGCGTCTATAACTTCATTGTAATCTTTTTGATGGAATGAATCACAATGTTTGTGTACCATACTTGAGCATCTCCTGCCAATCAAACTCGTTTGAGTTTTCGTGGAACGCTCGTAATATCTTTTCTCCAGTCGAGCTGGTGTCTTCAGCAGCTTTGTTATCCGACCACAAGTAGAATTTCTGAACGCCCATTGATAAAACTTGAGCGTCCTCCTGAGACAACATGTACCTTCCGCCGGCACCTGTGGCGGGTGTGATCTCTCCACGGAGGAGTATAATCCCATGAGTACGAGCAAGATCTGTGTAATGTGTTAACACCAGATGCGGAGTGGCAAATGCAGCGCGGATTTTGTACTCCTGCAAAGGAGTGAACAGGATCGTTGTTGTAGGCGGATTGGTAGCTTCAGGCGGCGCTTGAGAATTGGAGGCAGAAGACGCAAAAACATCTGGCTCAGTAGCAGAAGGCGCTGAAGGAGAATCGTGAAAACCCCACTCCATGAAAAAGAATTCGTACGCTATGTCGCTCTCCTCTTTCTTTGCAGCGCCAATTTGTGCATCCGGACGAGGCACGGGAAGAACAAAGGAAGGGTATTTGGAAGCAACACTAGACATCTTCTCGTAGAGCTCGACGGGTATGGTTGCACATAAATATCCACGCCCAGTGCCTTCGGAGCGTGACGCGTGGTACGCTGTCCAAAGTGCAGATACTTGAGAGGCATTGACAGAAAGAATTCGAGGGAGATTGAGAATGGACGACAAAGGCTTGAATTGTATTCAGGAACTTGATACAAGCAAGACTGTAATGTTGACTCACCTTGACCGGAGAACTGTCTTTCCGCACCTCAGAATGCGCAGCTGATTGTACAGTAGAAGACCCAAAGCCAACCGAGGATGCTGCTACTGCTGCCTTTTGCTTTTCTTGAGCAAGTCGTGCCGCCTCATTGGCTTCACGCAGCTTTTGCCTTTCCTCCTGCTGCCGCTCTTGCGCCTTGGTCTTCAGTTCAGGAACACTTAATCCTTGCCTGTGAATAATTAGGAGAAAAATGCATTTATTCCCCTATCAGCAAAACTAGAGAATTGAAACATACAAAGTCAAAATACCTTACTCCTTAGCTCGCAGGCGTAATTTGTCCGCATATTTGGACTCGTAATCTTTCGCTTCTGTATGTAAGCTTCTGTATAGATTGAAAGCTCCTTTGTGTCGTATGCCTTGATTGCAAGCCCAACTGCGGGACTTGAGTAGGGTATATCGGTGCATGGTCACGGTTTTAGTCACGTCTGTCACGGTGACGCAAGAGTTTTTGCATGAGGTCACATGCAAGCATACAAAGTACAGCTTTGACCATGCGATGACTAAGAGTAATTTCATTCATTTATGTAAGGTCTTGCACTCAGCAAACATAACCTCCGGTCTAAAGAGGTACGAGCCAGCTACATCTTGTCGCAAATAGAGTTCACTGTCTTTTAGGGACCCGGAATAGAATGCTACTTAGGTGCATCCTCCTCAACAGCCTCCCTTCGTCTTTGATTCTCTGCTTGTATCTTTTCCAGTGCCTCCGCTGCGACCCTCAAATCGTCACTGCTAATCCATTCTCCATCTTCAACGCTCCATGTCTTCCCTTCAACTTTTTGGGATGGCTCCTTCAACTTCCAGCCCATCCGTTTCTTCAGCAAACCGACATACCCGACCTCTGCAATACTACGTGTTACAATCAGAGCCTCCCTCCTCTGCTTCTCGTTCATCATCGCCCATTGATGTGGAGGAATCCCTTTTCGCCTGCGCTGTAATGTCTTCTTCAACACCTCTCCATGTAGTTCGCGTTGGCGTTCCTTGGTCTTATTGGCTATTTTATTTCTGCGAGCGGCATTTACTTGATCAAGAAGCTCTTGAGAGAAAGGGCGCATATTCCGGGAGGTAGTGTCACGAATGACCTTGAGGATAGTACGAGAGGTATGATTAATTGGTGTTACTTTATTAAGGACAATTAGCTGTAAGGTTGAATCGTTATTTATGAAAAACGTACACCACTCTGCACGTGCATCACCTCCGAAAGTAAGTTCATGTTGAGTACCTTGTAGTAGGCGATTTTCAAAAACATGCTCCCTATTAACCATGTCTCTCAGCTGCGCTAGCGCCTCCAGTTTCAAGAATCTGCGTTCTCTGGTTTTCAAACGTTTGACTATGATGCGGCTGATCTGCATCGGCTGGGGTTTCATTCTCGGTAGAGGGGGGTTATAATGAGTAGGGTGAATTAAACCTCCTGTAAGGATAGGTCGATTTCTCATACGATTTTGCCATTCCTGAAAATACAATGAATGAGCATGGAGCAGAATATGGAGTGAGGTGCCCAACATACGATCTTATTTTTCACGAGTTCCTTCCAGTGTTCTTTTTGGTGCTTCATTTCGAGAAACCGGTCATATCTGCCAAGCAAAGCTTGCGTTTTCAGATCTCCAGAATGGGCACGTTTAAAAGTATCCAACCACTAAGACCGCGCAGTGAGTGCTGAAGCAGTATCCAGTTGCAGATCAAATATACCTTGTAGCCCTTTTGCAGTTCTCTCCTTGTTCTTTCCGTACCGGTAATGTGATGGTTTATCCTGAACGCACTACGTACGCGATGGTATATCTATTTCTGCCCATTGTCATTACATTCGGCTTTAGTGTACGAGATAATCGGTTACTGACGTTCTCTGAGGGAGCATTTCGTAGAAGGCGTCGATAAAGACCCCATAGTGTCGGTATTCTATGCGCTGCCAGTCGATAAAAAGGAACGATTGGACGAGCACGTCGCAATGGTGATATGAGTTTCGCTAGGTTATTCCTGAAAGTTAATGATGACGGAGACAGTATAGAGACATCTTGGGTTCCAAGATGCATGAAGTCACGAAGATACTGTCCAGAAAGTGGTCCGTGCGCGGTACTTGAAGAGCGCTTAGTCAAACATGCTGACTGCATTTTCTTCTCAGCTTCTTCGCTGCTCAAGGTGCTTTTGAGAATCATCAGCGCTCACCTTGCGACAACACTAGTCAAGTTACAAGTAAGGGTTTTCCTAGGAGTTTTGTTAAAGTCTCTTCCTCATGGCCTCAAGCTCAGCCCGTGTGTATCTAAGAAACGCGTGCCAGCAATCCCGATAATATATCACTTTATGCCAAACTTCTTAGAGACATAATAGTTTGCTCTCACTCTGGCTGTGGTGAAGTTGATTGTTGGTTGATTGTCGCTCATGATTCACTGAAACCATGGTAAGTATACGGGATTAGGAACTAAGGCAGACCACGGATGTCACGACGATCAGTATACACAAATTCCATGTGTTGGCTTCAAAGCACAAACGTCAGTCATCTAAATATGTCTGACGTTGTCCCCACATCATGATCTTCTGCGAAAAGAAAATCAGAACAGAAGGTGTTGCTAATCTTGTATAATGACAGTGTGTTTAATTGCAGGCAGGCCTGGTAAAACATAGTACAAGTGAGCGCCTCCACAATTCGACCACTGCTCAAATTTCCGAGTACTCGCTTTCAACGCGAATTTCCCCTGCCCGTGACCTTCAGTATTGTGTATCACTCTCAAACTCGAGAGGCTCAAGTATTGTTTCTTCTGGCACAGACCTAGAGCCGCCTCGCTTGTAGACACTTGGATGTGCGTCTTTAAACGAGGAAGTTGCTGCCCAAACTACATAGTGGGGGGACAGTGAATTGATTGAAAGTCAGCTCAAAGAGGCAGTGATCAACCTACTTGTAGCAAAGGCAGTGGAGATTATTGCCACGTAGATACCGGCCATTTCGACAGCAGCAGCCAATAGAATATTATCCGCGGTAGAGATAATGATGATTTGCAGTAAATTGAATATCACTGCAGAGAACTTGAGACGGTGCTGAGACGTTCGCGAGTTTCTTGACTTACAAGGAAAGATCAGATTAGTTGTTGCGATCCAGAAGAGGCTTTGAATCTTGCTAGTGAAGGACGCTTCAAGAAAAGGATGTGTCGCAAGATGTCTAACTATTAACTACAGAGCACAAGTTCACGCTTACCAATAGTATTCCCTTCACTTTGGGATTCACGGCCTGTACTCTTTGGGTTGAATAAGTGGCCTTTCGACGCCAGTCTCCATAAGAAGAGACCAGAAATATATCTGAAGATCACATTAGATACAGCTCGGCCTGGATAGTTCGAAAAGCCAGACAGATTATCCACAAGCTCTAATATCCACGCGGTCTTGAGGGTCCATGTGTCCAGCCCTCTGGTTATATCGAACTGATTGATATTGCTGCCAGAGAAGGTACTCTGCTTCCACTGGATGAGGAAGACAATATTTATAGCGACACGAGCAGCCTTAATTAGGATCGAGAAACCAAGGATGCGCGCGATATAAATTCGACCTGTGTATCCTGGCATATAGACAACTATCACTCGTAGAACAAGTATAGCCTCTGTGATCCATGGAAGCCACACATAAAGTACATTGTACACGAGGTCTATCGGGTCGGATATAAGGTGGGCGAAGCGTAACCGGGGTGTATGGGAGGGGAGGCTCACCTTCAGTAGGATTGACTCCGGCCAGCGGTGAAAGAATGGAAGATATCTGACAAAGAAGATGAAGCAGCTTGTCGAGCTATTGAAAGAATCATACATACTGTCAGATGATTGGAAAGTATACCGACCACCAAGCCCAGAGTAATCGTCAGGAGATTCAGAATAAATATTGGCTGTCGACGCGAATGTGAGGTCGACAACGCGAAAAGCATGAGAAGTAAAGCAGCAAGAATGGCAGAAAAGACAGCAGATATCAGTATGAAGGTGAACGCTGGTCTGATAGATTTCGCGTACGCCTCAATGATTGGGGAAACCTCAGCAGGGATACTAGGCGAGATAGCAGACATGAATCTTCAAGTGATGATTTACTGTGGGCTCGAAATATATATCAGTTCTTGTTCTAGAGCCCGAACTGGTAGTAAGATCATGAGCAAAGGGCATTGATCTCAGAGCGATAGTATGCGCGAGGCTGAGAATTTGCAGTAAAGGTCTCCAGTCATAGCCAGATTCATAGAAATTGAGATTAAATTTGGACATTTTCTACGTGATACCTATCTGATGATGAAAAATTAATTTCCTCCCGGGGAACAGGTTGCACGAACAGTCCAAAGTAGGGAGATACATACCCAAAAAGGCCCCCCCCCCCAACTCGCGGGAACTTAAGTAGACGCACGGATGAACTCAGCACATCTTTCTGCAATCATCACCACCGGCGCCTGCAAGTGACAAGCGGGAATCTGCGGAAAGACACTGGCATCAGCAACACGGAGCCCTTTTACTCCATGCACACGCAATTCGTCATCAACCACGCCAAGTTGATCTTCTTGGTCCATCCTACAAGACGAAGAATAGTGATACGTGGTCATGACGTTCTCTTGAATAAAGTCGTCTAGAGCCTTGTCATCTGTACCCACCGGAACTAATAAATCTTCCAACGGATAGCCATCGTTGCGCACTTTGCCTGCTATTGTCAGCGCAAGTCGCAAGACCTTATAAAGGGGGGCACGATCTTCGTGATCAGTGAGAGTCCCAAGATCGCACACTGGTTGTTCGCGCGGGTTCAATGATTTCAGTTGCACCGATCCGAAAGACTTCGGACGAAGAACTGAGCACAAGTATGAGAAGGCTCCGTATGTTTTGGCGAGTCCATCGAACTGGCGATCAGTCGCGTTTACAGGTAAAAACATGATCTCGATGTCAGGAACATTAGAAGGTCTATAACCATCTGTTTCCGTGGTGTCCGTAAGATGGACTTGGGAATTATCATCCAATAATGCCGAGCGAAGGACTATATTGGCTTGTTGGACTTGTTGCCCGAGAACTCCTTTCCCTCTCAGAACGTAATTTGCAAATTCTCCGATAGCTGTGAGAGGTTTGGCCATCAGGACTTCAATACTGTCAGCCAACGGTGCTTTGAACACGAGAGGAACACTGATATGATCTTGCTGTTGCTACTTTAGTCACTGTTTGAGATCAAATGAAATGAGGCTAACCAGGTGAGTACCGACACCAGGCAAGTCTTTAGACACTGGTACTCCAACTTCCTTCAAGTGCTTTGCAGGACCGATACCACTGTCATGAATGCTTAAGATAATATGCGTGCTGTTAAAAAGACTATTTTTATACCTGAGAAGAAGCAATTGGGGCGTCGTGATGGCCCCTGCACAAAGAATAACTTCCCGTGCAGCAGAAGCACGATACTGTTGCCTTGCATTTGAATCCGGCTCGAAATGCACACCGACCACTTTGAATAGACCATCATCAGTAGATTCGATGTCGAGCGATGTGACCAATGTCTCAGTGCAGATAGTTAGATTGCGTCTACCGGTCACAAGCGCCCGAGGAAGAAAGGCACTGTCAGTTGAACATCTGTGTTTGACACGAGTGATGGTAGCATCCAATGAAGTGCATGCTACAACCGGAGCAGAGGGATCATTGGCCTCAGAGACGAGCGGGATGCCAATATCACTAGCTACTTTGACATTTCTAGATGGCAGGGAATTGAGACGAAGGACAAAATGCACAAAATGCACAGCAGCGGGTGACCCACGTTCTAACGCTCTTGAAATGCTCTTTCTTAACGCTCTGATTCTGCCAAGGTCCTGAGAGAGACAAGTTGTATAATTTGATCGTGAAAGAATAAACTGCACAGCATACCATGGGTACCGCGAGCAGGAGAAGTGCCGTGTGAGAGCGAGTCTTCACTCCTCCTGAAGTACGGCTTAACATGTTCCCAATCCCAGTTCTTCCTCCCGGCTTGTTGCCAAGCATTATATTCTCCAGGAACAGAGCGTGAATAGATAAGTCCATTGATCTTGGTCGAACCTCCAAGCGCTTTCCCCGTCACCAGCGTAAGACTCTTGCCCCCCAGTGCTTGAAGCGGAGATGACTGCCACTTATAGACGGGTGCTTTTTGGTCTGTAAAGTTACTGGAAATCAGTGGAACATGAGATGTCCAGCTATCCACGACTGGTCCACGTTCAATAAGTAATACTGTATGTTCTGAATCTTCGCTCAGGCGAGAAGCCAGAACACAGCCGGCAGTTCCACCTAAGACTTGCGTGAATGTAGCTTCAGACAAATCAAGCGAATAGACGCACCACCGACAACTATGTAGTCGTATTTCTTTGACGCTACATTCTTTGCAGTCTTCACAGGATAACATGAGAATGGAGACATGTTGGACCGTGGATGCAAGACAAAAACAACTGCTTTGGCCCATATTTGCAGCTGTTACATGTAGCCAATCAATTTCGCACAAAAGGATGATTCTGTTGTTGATGCCTTCATCGTGCGTGTTTACTGAAAACGCTCGTACAAGTTCAAGCCAGAAAATACCCAGCCTTCAGACTTCGGGCCACGTGGCTCCTGATACTCCTGGCACAGACGAGATTAATTTGCAGAATTTACAGCAAATTTACAGAATAAATTTCGTAGCATATCCGACATAACAGTAACAGTTACTCGCTAAATATAATAAGTACAAGTAAAAAGAAATTGGTATAAGTACATCGACATCAAAGAGATCGCTGCAGCGAACACAAAAATCAGTGCGTTGTTCTCTTTCAAAGAGTCAAAGACAATTTACCTATATCATTCAGGTCATGTTATGATTTACCTGTTGCTGAGCAAGGTCCAGCTCTGCCAAAAGCAACAATAATATTTCTCGGTCGGCTTTCACGACATCTAACTCATCTTCGCACCGTTCCCGGACACCTTCCCACTCCTTGGCAGCCAGTTGGGCTGAACGAGCAGCATCTGCTCTCTGGCGATGGGATATTATGACAGAAGTCAATGACGACTGAACCGCTCGTTCCGCATCCTTTACAGCTTCTTTAACGGCTTGATCACGGGAGACTTCCGCATGCCTTAGTCGTTCCTCTAAAGAAGCGATATAGGTGTTCTGCTCCTCGTCAGAGCGTTCTCGTTCTTCAAGACTTCCTCTCATTTTTGCCTCTAGGACCGATACTTGCATGGATAATTGCTCTGCGTCCCGGGCGCGCATCTGCTTCAAATTGTGGACCTCCTCCTCCAGCAACTGCAATTGTGCCAGTCTTTCTTTAGCAGTGTTTTCTGCAGAGGCCAACTGTAAGCGAAGAAGGGTCACAGCAGCCGCATCGGGGGACAAGCCATCGGATTTAGATCCTTTCTGTCTTAATGTATAGCGAGGGGCAGGTGAGGGAGTAACATTGGGTAGCAGGATTTGAGAGATAGAGCCATATGTACTTGGAGTGTCAGGTACACTGAGGGTTGGACTTTCAGGAACCTCGGAGTAGGTGGAACCAGACCCGGTAGGCATAGGCGATAAAGGCCCTGCATGGAATGGGGCGGGGACATCAGAAAGCATGTTTCCAAGTTCATCTGCGTTCATGGTTCGAGATGCTTCTGATGCAAGCTGTTCCCATGAGAGGATAGATCCTATACGTTCGGCACTGTGGGGGGATGGGTTTGGTCGGAGGAACGAGGGCGAGTCCGACTTCGTCGGTGTCTGTGATGGCTGGGCTGCTTCCGAGGCGGCAGACATGGGAGGTTTACTTGGAGTCTGTGGAATTAATCTCTGGCGGGTACGGGATGTCTGTATTCTAGGCATGGCAGGTGTAGCTTCTGTAAGAGACGCCACCGGTGCCAACAAAATCTCTATGTCTTCCTCGTCATCATCGCTGTCACCCTCAGAGATATGAGACATATTGGCGACAGGTTCCGCTGTGGAAGTCTCAGCTTTTGACCGCTGTCGAACATGGCGGACAAGAGGAGACTCGGGAAGAGCGGAGTGGGATGAGCCAGGAGAGGAATCGTGACTGCTCTTATGCTGAGCGGAGCGGACGCTTCCCTTTGCACTTCTTGCAGGGGAGTCTCTCGGCGTTCGTGGAGCAAAGGAAGATGAAGACGATGAAGATGGAGGCCTCGGTATAGTGCTAGCGGCTTTCGCCACCTTTGTGAGACGATTTGGAGAAGATTTAGCCCCAGAGGGGGTGGCATTTTTTACCTTGGGGGTAGTGGCAGAAGGTGTTAAATTGGTGAGGTTTACTTTGAAAGCAGCTCGGTGAGGCAACGGGCTAATGGGCCTCGAGCTTTTCTCATCCGTCTCTTGAAGGGAGTCACGCTTCATTGGTTCTTTGGCTTCCTCGTCGTCGTCTGAGACGGATGCTCGTTTTCGAGCGCCAGTGAGCCCCGGAGATGAAGGCTTCGGGCCGTTCTCACGTATAATGGACTTTGGTCGATACTTGGGCAGCCCAGATGAAATGCCAGGGCGTGGTCGAAGGGAGGATGGTTTAGCCACTACTGCAGGTTGTGGTGTGGCTTTAGCCGAAGAGTTCTCGACTGAAGTATTCTGCGTGACGGCAGTAGTAGCAAGAGAACTGCGTCTACGAGCTGTTAAGGTTTTCGAGTCAGGTGTTCGCGATCGTTTTGAAGGAGGGGGAGAAGGTCTGGAGTCCAAGGACGCTCGAGGTGCTGAAGGCTTTAGACCGACGGTGCTCAAACGGTGCGAGTCTTTAGCTGTCTTCTTCGTCAATCTATCTGAGTCCCGACTCTCTTTATTGATAACATCTGCGAAAGCCTTGCCTACAGAGGCGAAATTTAGGGAGTGTCGAATTGAGTTTCTGGTTGAACCTTTACGAGCACCAGAAGAAGTGTCCGAAGGCATATTTGAGAGAGGCAGAGAAAGAAAGTCCAAAAGGGTCGTTAAGAATTGTCGTAACTCGTGGAGACCGTAATAAAGAGGCGTGAAATATGCGATATTGGTAACTCAGTGGTAGTACTAGTAGTACATCAGAAGCGGTCACGTCGGTCGCGTTCAACTGTTTATTTCAGTTTGTCCCTGTGACCGGCTATACGCCCAAATAGGTTATAGGGGTCATTTGCATTTCTATATACCAGCTGGCTACCACATAAATCGTCCAACACCCTCCCTTGGCAAGTATAGAAAGACCCCCATCGTCACAAAATTGAGTGCCACATACCACGTTCCTTCGAGGACAAGTGCCCAAGTCGGCACGCTGGTGATCTGCGATCGCATAAGGATGTACGGGATTAAGAAGTACCTGGGCTCAAGCAACGGAGTGGGAAGAAGGGTGACAAGAGCCATAACGGGTAGAGCCATCGTCTGGAGCATGGTCTGCTCGCGTCCTAACACACAAAGTAAATTCTTGATCATGAATGTTAGATTCACTATACATACCAACACGCAGAAACCACGCCCACGCGCAGACCAAGTAGACAGGAACGAGTAGGTATTGCGCGGTCCAATGTGCCATGTAAACACGATGCCATACATAGAAGGTATAGTGTCTATTGTCGGATAGCAGAAAGGGATGGTGGATCCTACATGAAGCGCAATGAGTCTTTGCCAAATCTGACACGCTTAAACTGGACGAACGTGAACTGTTTCACTGTGAACACCATTACTGTGATAACAGCCGCAGTAGTCAAAGTGCGGCTGTATGCATTGTAAGCATAAGTTCTAAGGGGTCATGTGCGAAAAACTTACAGTTTGGAGCCAAACATCCGAGTGTACAGTTCTCGAATGAGAGCACCAATTCCGCCGGGTCCGCTAATAAGCAAGGGCCAACCAAATGCAGTTGCGAAAGCAGCGAAATAGTACATCTGAGGAACGTGAAGCACGGGAATGTGATTGGATTTGTCCCCTAAATGCTATAAGCTGGCAGGACACGATTAGAATACCGAAACCATTTACCCAATACAATCCCTCCATTCCAAACAACGAACGATCCAAACGCGGCCAAAACTAATGTGTATGGCGCAAACGCCGGCAGAATGTCAGGGAGTACACCAGGTAGACTTTTTAGTGACTTAAACAGATCGGCTGAATGTTTTATTTAGCCTCAGAGATCATGCATCGTTCGGAGCACGCACTAAAGCTGGCCGTTGTTGCAAGAGGGTCATGGAGTTGAGGTAGCGGCTTGGACCCTGGAACGGTACGTCGGTGCCGCAGATACATCAGTTGGCTTGATACATAAGCGTAAAGCATCCAAATAATATTTGTTTGACGGAAGGTGCAACTTAAGAGGCCGAGCTACCATCCTTGGCGGTCATTTGAGTTTATCGGATTATGTATATGTATCGGGACATACCAAGGCAGCAAGCCAATGTTGATCATCTGCAGCTGCAACTATGGTCGCAATAATAAAGATCAAACTTGGGACCTCCGTGTAGTACAGAAAGCCAAAGAACCACGCGATAGGGAATAGGCTCAGTACAATTGCATCCAAGGTTGGAGCGAGCAGCGAAGACGGGGCTCGTTCTCGCCGAAAAAAGCATAACATCCGTGTAAGAACGATAGGAAGTGCAAGGAGCGTCAGAGTAGTTGTTAAGCGGAGCATTGGCAAATTGCACTTGAACATGAAGACACGTTTGAAGAGCAAGCTCATAATATATCTATATAAAAGAAATTATTGTCAATGCACTTGCAGTGGAGCAGGACTCACAGCCCAGGGGGTGTTGTAATCTTTGGATCCCAAGTAGTAAAATCTCCTCGGCAGTACGCCTGCGCCTGCGGGATATGAAAGGGTTCGTCCTAGGCATCGAATGATCAATGGGGTGGGGAATATAGCAGGATATGAACTCAAGAAATACCATGTATGGCTCATCTACGATCATATTCACCTCCTTTAATACGGAAACGCAGATTGCGCAGTACAGCACGTAGTACACAGACATAGTGGACCGAATGGAAAGACTTGAAGTTGTGAGGACTCAGAGGAGACACGTTAGCTTGCGCACATGACCCATTTAGCTTACTAATACTAATTATGTGAGAGTAAGAGTTTGGCGAGGATCCGGGCCGCCCGTTGCACTAGGTACGTTCAAAGTTGACGCTATACAGAATATGCCGTCTGTATAAGCGTCGTATAAGACCTGCTGTATAGCTTAAGTAATGTCACCTCAGAATCACGCAAGAACCACAGCGTGATAGAGCGTGACAAAAGCTCCACAGCCGCGTCATCACTGAACTTACCGTGCAGGCTGGTATGCCTCGTACTTCCTCCTTTCGAGAGCATACTCTCTGCATGTATCTCTTACTTATGATGATGAGAAATGAATTTCTATCCTCTGCCGACTTTTATTCCTATGTTGAGCAGCTCTCTTTTGACACCACTATCCATATGACTCTATTCCAATCTCAGTATCTTCAGCCTCGATTTCGAGTACCAAAGCATGGAAACTTGAGTAGTTTGGCCTGGGCTTATGCTGAGGATGTCCACGACCATCACCACTTCACCGATATGCTTCATTGTATCGGTTTTTCTTGTTCAGAGTCTTTTTTACCTTTTGCCATGAAGCTGCTTAAGGGAGACCGTCACAACGCATCCACTGCTGGCTACTGCCGGTCACCATAAGTCACGAACAGTAACAAGGGAGTCACAATTGGTAAGCTCTATACAACCGCTCTTATACGACGCTTATACAGACGGCATATTCTGTATAGCGTCAACTTTGAATGTACCTAATGATTATCCAGACAGAGCAGAAGAACAATAGAGTTAAACGGATGCAACAATACAGCGACAATTACAATCTCAAGATGGAAATAAGCAGTGTGCTAGAAACTAGAGTAAAGATGGTTAGAAATTATAAATAGTCGCAAAGGGCTCCAGTATGTAAACAGTAATATGTATATGCATCGAAAAGAAAAACGACCAGGTCATATGATAGAGTGAAGAGAGACTAGGATAGGGATGGAGTTAAAAAAATGCTGTCTAAAGTAAGACCGAAACAGAAACACGAGTATGCAATACGTACACGATATGCCAAGGATGCAAGTTGGAATGAAAAAAAAAATTGTAGGAGACGGACTTGACTCGTGTATAGTCGCGAATAGTAAGATGCAACAATATTGGAAAGGATAACGATAGGGGATGAGATGAGATTAGGGCCGAATATGCATGCGATCATACGGCCATGCAAACGAACGCCGAGCTCCATAAGCTCAGCAAAACCAATGAGGTGAAGGTGAGGCTCTTAGAAGCCTCTCCTTCCCTTCTTTTCTCTATTTCCATCATGGAAGAAAACGCACTAGGCACTGGGAACCCATACTGGACTCCCTGGACTCGCAGTACCTGAAGTGTTATTACTCCCACTCGAACATCTCATCACCTTACTCTTCAATGGCGAGAGTGTAATAGGCGAACTCGAGGGCGACAAGCTCGGTGATAAACTTGGCGACAAACTCGGAGACAAGTTGAGCGAAAGCCTCGCTAGCGCGGCTGGAGGCGAGGACGACAGGCTAGAATTTGAAGAGGATGAAAATGATTTTACAGTAGACGGTAGGCGTGCGTTTGAGTTTGGTGGATATGGAGGAGATTGAGACTGTATAGGCAGTGGTGGGGAAGGCGATTTCGGTTTCGATGTCGGCGTAGGCACGCGTATGGGTGCTGACTTCGACGGGATTCCGGTCGTGGTTGATACCACTGAGGTGGTCGTCTCTGACGACGCAGACGGCGGTTCGGAAGACAGGGGTGATGAGGACTTAGACGGTTCGGAAGAAACCTCAGCCTTCAAGGAATTTTCGTCATCTGAGGAACTTGCAGGCGTGGCACCGTCCGCCTGACCCTCATCATCATCATCTAAATCAATCTCGATCCCATTGATGACCATGACATTCCTCTTCTTCTTTTCAGAAGCCGTTGTCTTCTCTAGTTCTTCTGCCTTTTTATCTTCGTCATTGTCGTCCCCAAGGTCAACCTCAACCCCGTTAATCTCGACTACATTTCTCTTCCTCTCCTTCCTGAGCTCTCCTTCTCTCACGATCTGCTGCCCGCTGTTACTAATCCTCTCACTCTCCCTTGAAGGCTCGCGGCTTCCCACCCGGCTCCCAGCCCGACTACTAGTCCTCGACGAAAATCCAACACCAGGCCCAAAGCCAGTCGCCTCCCTCCTCAACCTCTCCTTCTCCTCCCAGTCTAGAACAGGCACCGGTACACGTTCCCCACTCTCTCTACTCGGCTCGCGAGAAATGTTCCTCTCCCGATTCTGATTTCGTAAGGGAGTAGGCGTAGAAGGCGTCGAGGTACCCCGCCCACCCCAACCCTCTCTCATACCCCCCCTCCTCAATCTCTCCTTCTCCTCCCACCCTAATATATGCGTATGCTCCTCACGCGTAATCGCTGGAGCACCATCCAGGACGTCACCAATCCTCGCCTCCGTACGCAACGGGGAAAATCCAGAAGAACTCGGTGCGGGAGCATCAAGATTCAGTGGCGAGGGAGGCACCAATGAAGGTGAAGCAACAGCTCTCAACCTCGGATCTCTCAACGCAGGATGGACTTGGGTCTGGGAAACCTCGTCCAAACCCGTACCAGTCTTCGACATCTTCTCCCCATAGTCCTCTGCATGACCTCCTTGGTCCATCTGACCACGCTTCTTGAATTGTGGTATGAACAGCCCCAGAGATTGCTCCTGTCCCGGCTGAGACTCATTCTCAGGTGCGACAGACGATACCGAAGTTGTACGCGAGAGTGGGCTGCCACCCGTGTACCCACTATATCCACTGCTCGTCGTCTCGAACTCCGAGTCAGAAGCATAGGACGAAGAAGTTGAGGATGCAGAGGAAAACGATGAAGGCTCGTCTGAACAAGATGCACCCTGCTGCGATGAAAACGAACCGCCAACAGGTGTAGACTCGGCTAAAGATACCACCGACATCTGCAGCGTCGTCCCTTCAGACTCAGCCTCTCGCGGAAAATCCTTCCTCAGCGTATCAGATCCCTCCCCAACACCAATTATCTGCATCCCAGAAAATTCGCGTTCTACCGTTTGCGAAGAACTAGGGGTTTCAGTTCCCGAGCCAAGCGGGGAGGTGGGTGTATTCTCCCCGGAGCTGGGCGGTGTCTCAAGTAGAGGCAAGAACGCGAAATTTGGTTTGCGTTTCATCGCTGTTCGAGTTGCAGATGGTGCAAGGTGTGATAGGTCAAACAGATTGGGGTTCGGAGGCGGGCGATGAGGTGGAGTGGGTAGATTCGATGGAATCGTGTTCGGGTTGGGGGGAAACGGTCGGTATGGTGGAGTGGGTAGATTTGAGGGAATTGTTGTTGAGGTTGTATCCGATTTGCGCTCGGACTCAGGTTCGGGAGACGATGAGGATGATATTGATAATGGGGAAGGGAAGCGAGGTTGAGAGAGGTGCTGGGATAGTGGATATGAGTGCGTATAAGAAGCTCCAAAAACAGGCGAACAAGGAGGACTTGTATGCGGACTGCCGCCGATCGGGCTGCTTCCGTTACTTGTCGTTGGACTGTTCCCTCCGCTCGAATGGGGACTTCCCAGTGGAGTCGGTAGCGGTGTGCTTGGAATGCTGCTATTAGGTGGCGAATTAGAATCTGTCAAAGGCAAAAGGCCGATAGGTACGGCAGAGAGATATTGCGAGGCAGGTTTGCCTGTAAATAGATCCGGCAGCTGTTGAGCGCGGGGTAACGTCCGCTGAATAGCTTTCAGCTCCAATATGTCTCTGAATAGATAGAACTGTCATTCGCAAAAAATTTTGAGGAATGAAGAGAATAGACACACTGGTAGCTCAACTGCCCTGCAGGCTCAGTCGGCGTACGGTCCCACTCATCCGCAACATGGACTTCCTCTAAACCTTGGTCTTCAGAGCAAAACGAGACACTTTTTCGAAAATGAGGCCTGCTAGGTGCCGCTTCCGTGTCTTCTGCAAAAGAGGCATATGATGCATTCACAAAGCAAGATGATTCTGAATACACAGAACCCAGAATGGGGCTAGGCATGGGAGAATTCTGCGATGAAGCAGTAGGCGACTTCAGGCATCCTTTCCTCGGTTTAGCATGCGACATCCCGTCAAAGGAGCAGCTAGCAAGCAATATCGACGAGCTAGCAGCTGGAAGGGCAAAGGAAAGAAAAAAAATATTAGAGGACCCTGTAATTTGTCGCGTGCAGTGGATTGAAGGAGATGCACCGCCAGCTCCAAAAGGCCCCTGTCCAATTACCTTTCTTCCGATCCATTCCGACTTTTCCCGCGATTTCCCCGGATTCGGCATTCCGTCAGTTCCAGTCGCGTGACCACGACGCGTCTTCGACTCTTCAACAACTACCATCATCATGTCGATGCTCCCTTTACCTTTGCTGCTTCTCGTTCATCTGCATATACTGCAATATCCCAAAGTTAACGATGCCGGGCTTGATATAAATCTGTTCGATGCTCGCCGTGGGCTCAGAGACCGAACAAAGGCAATGGAAGATATATGTTATTATCTAGTAGAACGGTTGGAGAAGAGCAAGAATGCTGCACGAAAGGCTGGTAAATGATTTTTCAATCGATTGCGATATGTTTTGAAGTTTTTCTTTGTAGATATTATCTAGTTATCCCTGTTCCAAACCAGCCGAAAGCACCGCCTTCCGTACTTCACTGGCCAAATACTTGGAGGCTCTACGGCAATCGTCTATTTCGAGAAATGCGTCGAAATCAGGAGTATCTAACCCTGCTTTGTATGCTTTCTGGTGGAAGGGAGTAGTTGTTCGCAAGTCGCTGTTGGAAGAATGTTCTGGCGATAAGTGAGTCTCAACGTGTTTCTATGGATTTTCATGCCTCATCAATATTACATTGTTCAGGTTTCAGAGGATGATGGTGGCATTCTCTACGCATGTACTACTCAACGTGTCTAAACCTGTCAAGATTCCCTTTGTCGAAGTGCGTCCCATGTGTGCAGTTTCAAACTTCTTCTAATCCACATAACAGTCAACTTTCAGATCACAACCTGGTGTTTACGCTGCCAGGCTGGTCTATGTACAATCCACTAGAAGCGATTGGACTCGCTCGGCGACTTTGTTATTGCAGCGAGAGGAGCGATTGCAGCGACTCCGCGTGAGTATGCAACAACTCTCAGCCTTACCTTTTTTTAATTCCTGAGTAGGCTCGCTTTTTGTCGTCAGAATCAACCTTCAAGTCGAAATTTGCATCGTTATCTACTGAGCGGTTGCTCGCTCTCGCAACTTCCAAGCTTCGAGATGTTCAACAGCATTGGCGAGGAATCGACGGCGAAAAGGCTTTAAAATTTCTTCTCGATATAAGCGGGCTTGAAATTCATGACGCCAACCTCTCTGTGACGAATAACATCGAACAACTTGGCCAGCATCGTCAGCAGGTGAGCTCTCTTTGAATCTTGCACCGTGCGACTAGTAATTTAACTTCATTATATTCTCAGACCCCGTCAAGTTCAACGACCATCCCTCTGCTCCCAATAGCCGCCGCACACCACCCTGCACATCTTCGCCGATTGCGCAAACCTTTGTTCTCGCCGAGCAAACCGAAGACTCAGGTGACTTCCGATACTTTACCCTCAGCCTCTACACCTAGTTCGCATGTGCAACTGGCACTAGCAAACCATGTTCAAAACGAGGGGAGAACGTACACGACACTTCAGGACGCGCTCGTTCGTGTGGAGATGGAGCATCAAAGGCTATTGAATAGGACGAGGGTGGCCGAGGGGCGAGAGAAGCGGGCCGCGCCTTTGGTCGCCACTGTGGGATTGGATCTATGGGAGGATAAAAGAAACTTCAAGTTTGATTTCGATGTAGGCTTTTAATGCTCCCAGCGTGTTTAAGCTATTCATTTTTTGTCACATTGACAGAGTCAGCCTTCGCTCGACAAAGTACGATCGATGTCCTTGCTTGTTCCATCTGCCGACGATCTTGGCAAGAGGATAGAAAGTGTTCGTCAGTCGATAGCTCGGCGCTGTCAGCGCAAGTCAACTGCCAAACAAAGCGCAACCCGGCTACCTAAACCGAAGATCAAGGACTCGGGTTCCTCAAATCAGCGTAAAGAGCAAATGCGGGCGGGTAGGAAGTCAATTCGGGCTTCACTAGCTACCGGCGAGAATTTAGACCAGGTTTGTTTTTCAATGTTGTATGATGTTGTATGTGGTTATCAATGTAAACTGATTTGAATTGTAGAGCGGCGACGCCAGCTTACTTGTCGCTACACCCAGGGTACCCAAGTCAAAGCAGCAGAATATCAGAGGAGTACATGCGGTCCTTCGCCCGCTGCCCAATCTCATGCCACCATCATTCAGAGATGCTACTTTAGGGCTTGAAGACAAGGATGGCGCTGATGAGTGGTGAACATATGACAAGCTACATTTTGCATTTTGCCTATAGTAGAATTAACTTTTGATTCATTGACAAAGGGTTCCTGATCTTTTTGCTTCCAAGTCAGAGAAATATGCTGTGCAAGCTGGTCCAACGTTGGTCACCGCTCGGGCACCGGGTCATTGAATGGAAAACTGAATTTCGCTCTTGTTTCGTACCACCATCAAGCGCCGTGTGGACCCCATCTGCTCTCCGCTTTGCTTGTATCTCCTTCTATCCATAATGCTCATAACAACAACAGCGCGCTCTACCTGGTCATATGTACGCAGTTGATGCGGCCATCCTCGATTTTCCAAGCATATGACCCCAATTCGCAAATTGAATGGTTCAATTAGTACCTATAACCCCATGCTCTACGAGTATAGCGAAAGTGTGGCGGATGTGTGGCTACATCTACTAGTTGAGTCCTGAAAAACGTCGTGGTCATGCGCCTTTCACAGCGAAAAGTTATTTCTTTTATTTAGCAGCATGAAACTTCAAGTTGGTTTTCGTGCCACTGCATGAAGACTTCCGATATGCGTATCGTGTTATCTCCGTATCTGGCTTGCACCATCTTTCTCTTTGTTTCTCAAGCTGCGACCGCTGCTAGTACCCAGGGCAGGTCCGTGTCATTACTTTTCGAAAACGACGGAAATTGGGAGGTATGTCCATAAAGAATGTGTATCGATGAAACTCTGATTTGAATGGCCAGAACTTCAACGCTCGATCGAGCGCTTTATTGTTCTACGAGGCTTCCACGGCCAGCGATGCTATGACGATCTGTCGAGAAAATAACGAGACTTTGTTTGATGAAGAAAGGCTTGCAGAGTGGGTTTCTTCCTCTTCGGTCAATGATTGGGCGTATTTATATCCATGTGTATGCAGTATCTCAAATGAGCTCAACTACCTGCATTTTCTCGGAGACCTCAGCGATGACACTCGGCTCTGGGTTGCTTCTGAAGGACACCGTGACGAAGCTACCATTTTCGCGCCTTTTTCGACTTTGCATACCTCTACCGTCGAGTCGCCCGTCGAGAAACTGCCCTTCCTTTGCACAAACTCTGCACCTCTGACTGAGAAAGTCGACACTGACTTTTCTTTGTCCCCACGAATGAGTGTCACGTCCAACGGCACCGTGTTCACTGGGTAAGTTCGTTTTTTTCTGAAGGCGTTTTCTCGGGCATTGTGATAGTCATTTGATTCTAGAACACGTGATCATATGACATTTCGATTCATGGGAATTCCGTATGCTCAGCCTCCTACCGGATCGCTAAGGTTTCGATACCCAGAAAGGTGGATTGGCACTCATGTCGATGCCACTGCTTGTAGGTTTTTCCAATCTCGTTCCTGTTTGTAACCTTACTATACTCCCTAACAGTTAAGCCTGCATGCCTGCAATTTGGACTTTTCGCGAATAACGATTTGGGTCTTAACCCTTGGGGCACGAGCGAAGACTGGTGGATACTCATTTCTGCGTATGGCCGTAGTTTCCCCTGACTTTCTATTTCAGTTTATTCCTGAATGTATACACGCACTTTATCCCTTCGGACATGTTTAATTCGTCATCTTTGAAACCGGTCCTTTTCTGGATTCACGGCGGCGCGAACATTGAGGATACGGGTGCTGACGGGACTTACGATGGAGGGCCACTTGTCTCACGTACTGATGTCGTCGTTGTCACCATCAACTACCGTCTCAACATCTTCGGCTACCTCGGTCTCAATGATTCTGTCATTACTGGTAACTATGCTATGGCGGACAAGATAGCTGCTCTGGAATGGGTGCGAGATAATATAAGGAATTTTGGTGGGGATCCGGAACGGGTGACGATCTTTGGACAATCTGCGGGTGGTTGGTCCGTAGTTGATTTGTTGAAGAGTCCAAAAGCAGCTGGATTGTTTGTGAGGGCCATCTCGCAATCAGGCGGGTCAAGTACGTTGATAACACAGCAGGTGGAGACTGATATGGCTAGTGAGTTATTTCACTTTTCCGTCACGTTCAGTAGGGCTCATAATTTTCTTACAGCCCCCTTCCTCAGTCAATTCTGTAATAGTACTGGAGTGGAAAGATTGGAATGTCTCCAAGCCCTTCCGGCTGAGACACTTCTGAACATTACAATTTCCAATTTAACGTCTTGGGATACCGTGCTTGACGGGATATATGCTATTGATTCTGCAGTGCACCAGATGAGTCTCGGTCCAAGTGCTGTGAATAGCGTACCTGTCATCATCGGCTTCATGCCAGAGGAGGGTCAATCGTATGCTCAGCATCCTAAAGATTCGGGTTTTCATACTGATCTTCGAAACCCAGATTACTGCCAGAAGAGATCGCTCCGAATGCGACAGACTTCAATGCAAGCCTCACAATTTCATGCGGCACGGTAGTAGCCCAGGCGGTACTGGAGTCCGGACTTTGGACTGTTAATGACGACTTCACTGTTTGTAAGTCGACCGAAGTTCATCTAAACGATTTGGCTAATAGCTTTCGTGTAGATAATGCCACGATAAACGTATTTACCGATTTTTTCTTAACTTGCCCGGCCCAGAGTATGATCACTGCTGCTAGCGCATCAAATGCGTTCCCTGCTATGTGAGCATTACTATCTGCTGAGTACTCGCGGGACTGATGAGATCGATGTTAGGTATGTTTATGTCATGCAACACGCATATGGGTTGAGCTTTTTTGATCCATACGGATTGTGCTCATTCCCAGTGGGACACCTACAGCCTTACTACAGGTGTCACTCTGGTGATGTTTACGAGGTATATTCTTTATTTTCAGATATCTTTTAAATGTTTGGCTTATGGAATATTCCTCAAGGTGTTTGGGACATATCATATCTTCTCTCAGCCCATTCGGATCCCCGAAGATATCTCCTACACAAATCTCGTGCAGGATATGTGGTCATCTTTCGCCCGCACGGGCAATCCCAATCCCGATCAAACATACCTGAAAGTGCGAGGGTCTGCGTATGCTAGTACACTGACCCTGTTGGAGAAGACAGGATGGGAATGGCCGCAATTCAAACACGGAGCGACAAATGTCGCGTCCTTGGATTATCCAGATATCGGTATTGTGGATGGTATGCCTGACGGTGCAAGTGGGAGGTGCGCAGTGATAACCAACGCCACTAGTAGTTAAAATATAATGTTAAGTCATACGTTGATCTTCGTGTGTATATATACAAGGATTCCTCAGGCTGATAGGAATGAAAACATGATCTGAGTCGACGTTCCCTAATTTCCATCGTTCAGCGTGTCGATAGCATGTCGACCGATACTGATTAATATACTCCGCCTCCTCCTCCTCCTCCTTCCGCAATCTAGCCCATCTCTCACCAATTACGATGCTACTTCAGCAGAGAACTCCATCTCATGCCTCAGCTGGCCAGTTATGACTTGCTAGAAACCCTTAGAATTACCAAATATGGCAGTGCTTGTTGTCTTCAGATTCAATCTTCAAGTCGAAATTCGCATTACTATCTACTGAGCGGTTGCTCGCTCTCGCAACTTCCAAGCTTCAGGATGTTCAACAACATTGGCAGGAAATTGACAGTGAAAAGGCTTTGAAGTTTCTTCTTGATCTAAGCGGACTTGCTATTCATGACGCCAACCTGTCTGTAACGAATACCACCGAATAACTTGGCCAGCAGTGTGCACCATCAGCAGGTGAGCTTTCTTTGAATCTTGCACCGTGCGACTAATAATTGAACTTGAACATATTCTCATTCTCAGACCTCATCATGATCCAGTTCAGCAACCATTCCTCTGCTCCCAGTAGCCGCTGCACACCACCCTGCACATCTTCGCCGATTGCGCAAACCTTTGTTCTCACCAAGTCAACAGAAGACTCATGTGACTTCCGATACTTTGCCTTCAGCCTCTACATGTACACCTGATTCGCATGTGCAACTGGCACTAGTAAACTATGCTCAAAGAGTCAAACTGAGGGAAGAACGTACACGACACTTCAAGATGCGCTCGTTCGTGTGGAGACTCGGATGAAGCGCCAAAGGCTTTTGAATGGCTGAAGGGCACAAGCAGCAGCGGCGCGCGCCCTTGGTTGCTACTGTGAAATTGGATTTATGGGAGGATAAAAGGAACGTCAAGTTGGATTTCGATGTAAGTTTTTAATGCTCCCAGTGTATTTAAGCTACTCATTCTTTGTTACATTGACAGAGTCAGCCTTCGCTCGATTAAGTATGGTCGATGTCCTTGCTTGTTCCATCTGCCGATGATACCGACAAGAGGATAGGTGTTTGTCAGTCGATAGCTCGGCATTGTCAGCACCAGTCAACTACCGAACAAAGCGCAACACGGCTGCCTAAAGCGAAGAATCGGAAGATCAAGGACTTAAGCTCCTCACATTAGCGTAAAGAGCAAATGCGGGCGGGTAGGAAGTTGATCTGGGCTTCGCTAGCTACCGGCGAGAATTTAGACCAGGTTTGTTTTTCAATGTTGTATGTGGTTATCAACGTAAACTGATTTGAATTGTAGAGCGGCGACGCCAGCTTACTTGTCGCTACACCCAGGGTACCCAAGTCAAAGCAGCAGAATATCAGAGGAGTACATGCGGTCCTTCGCCCGCTGCCCAATCTCATGCCACCATCGATCTCATTCAGAGATGCTACTTTAGGGCTTGAAGACAAGGATGGCACTGACGAGTGGTGAACATATGACAAGTTACATTTTGCATTTTGCCTATAGTAGAATTAACTTTTGATTCATTGACAAAGGGTTCCTGATCTTTTTGCTTCCAAGTCAGAGAAATATGCTGTGCAAGCTGGTCCAACGTTGGTCACCGCTCGGGCACCGGGTCATTGAATGGAAAACTGAATTTCGCTCTTGTTTCGTACCACCATCAAGCGCCGTGGTGGAGCCCATCTGCTTTCCGCTTTGCTATATATCTCCTTCTATCCATAATACTCATAACGACAACAGCGCGCTCTACCTGGTCATATGTACGCAGTTGATGCGGCCATCCTCGATTTTCCAAGCATATGACCCCAATTCGCAAATTGAACGGTTTATTAAATACCTATAACCTCATGCTCTACGAGTATAGTGGATGTTTGGCTAGATCTACTAGTTGAGTCCTGAAAAATGTCGTGGTCATGCGCCTTTCACAGCGAAAAGTTATTTCTTTTATTTAGCAGCATGAAACTTCAAGTTGGTTTTCGTGCCACTGCATGAAGACTTCCGATATGCGTATCGTGTTATCTCCGTATCTGGCTTGCACCATCTTTCTCTTTGTTTCTCAAGCTGCGACCGCTGCTAGTACCCAGGGCAGGTCCGTGTCATTACTTTTCGAAAACGACGGAAATTGGGAGGTATGTCCATAAAGAATGTGTATCGATGAAACTCTGATTTGAATGGCCAGAACTTCAACGCTCGATCGAGCGCCTTATTGTTCTATGGTGCTTCCACGGCCAGCGATGCTATGACGATCTGTCGAGAAAATAACGAGACCTTGTTTAATGAAGAAAAGGTTGCAGAGTAGGTTTCTTCCTCTTCGGTCAATGATTGGGCGTATTTATATCCATGTGTATGCAGTATCTCAAATGAGCTCAACTACCTGCATTTTCTCGGAGACCTCAGTGATGACACTCGGCTCTGGGTTGCTTCTGAAGGACACCGTGATGAAGTCACCATTTTCGCGCCTTTTTCGACTTTGCATACCTCTACCGTCGAGTCGCCCGCCGAAAAACTGCCCTTCCTTTGCACAAACTCTGCACCTCTGACTGAGAAAGTCGACACTGACTTTTCTTTGTCCCCACGAATGAGTGTCATGTCCAACGGCACCGTGTTCACTGGGTAAGTTCGTTTTTTTCTGAAGGCGTTTTCTCGGGCATTGTGATAGTCATTTGATTCTAGAACACGTGATCATATGACATTTCGATTCATGGGAATTCCGTATGCTCAGCCTCCTACCGGATCGCTAAGGTTTCGATACCCAGAAAGGTGGATTGGCACTCATGTCGATGCCACTGCTTGTAGGTTTTTCCAATCTTGTCCCTGTTTGTAACCTTACTATACTCCCTAACAGTTAAGCCTGCATGCCTGCAATTTGGACTTTTCGCGAATAACGATTTGGGTCTTAACCCTTGGGGCACGAGCGAAGACTGGTGGATACTCATTTCTGCGTATGGCCGTAGTTTCCCCTGACTTTCTATTTCAGTTTATTCCTGAATGTATTCACGCACTTCATCCCTTCGGACACGTTTAATTCGTCATCTTTGAAACCGGTCCTTTTCTGGATTCCCGGCGGCGCGAACATTGAGGATACGGGTGCTGACGGGACTTACGATGGAGGGCCACTTGTCTCACGTACTGATGTCGTCGTTGTCACCATCAACTACCGTCTCAACATCTTCGGCTACCTCGGTCTCAATGATTCTGTCATTACTGGTAACTATGCTATGGCGGACAAGATAGCTGCTCTGGAATGGGTGCGAGATAATATAAGGAATTTTGGTGGGGATCCGGAACGGGTGACGATCTTTGGACAATCTGCGGGTGGTTGGTCCGTAGTTGATTTGTTGAAGAGTCCAAAAGCAGCTGGATTGTTTGTGAGGGCCATCTCGCAATCAGGCGGGTCAAGTACGTTGATAACACAGCAGGTGGAGACTGATATGGCTAGTGAGTTATTTCACTTTTCCGTCACGTTCAGTAGGGCTCATAATTTTCTTACAGCCCCCTTCCTCAGTCAATTCTGTAATAGTACTGGAGTGGAAAGATTGGAATGTCTCCAAGCCCTTCCGGCTGAGACACTTCTGAACATTACAATTTCCAATTTAACGTCTTGGGATACCGTGCTTGACGGGATATATGCTATTGATTCTGCAGTGCACCAGATGAGTCTCGGTCCAAGTGCTGTGAATAGCGTACCTGTCATCATCGGCTTCATGCCAGAGGAGGGTCAATCGTATGCTCAGCATCCTAAAGATTCGGGTTTTCATACTGATCTTCGAAACCCAGATTACTGCCAGAAGAGATCGCTCCGAATGCGACAGACTTCAATGCAAGCCTCACAATTTCATGCGGCACGGCAGTAGCCCAGGCGGTACTGGAGTCCGGACTTTGGGCTGTTAATGATGACTTCACTGTTTGTAAGTCGACCGAAATTCATCTAAATGATTTGGCTGATAGCTTTTGTACAGATAATGCAACGATAAACGTATATACCGATTTTTTCCTAATTTGCCCAGCCGAGAGTATGATCACTGCTGCTAGTGCATCAAATGCGTTCCCTGCCATGTGAGCATTACTATCTGCTCAGCGCTTGCGAAACTGACGAGACCGATGTTAGGTATGTTTATGTCATGCAGCACGCATATGCGCTGAGCTTTTATAATCCATACGGATTGTGCTCGTTCCCAGTGGGACACCTACAGCCTTACTATAGATGTCACCGTGGTGATGTTTACGAGGTATATTCTTTATTTTCAAACATCTTTTAAACGTTTGGCTTACGGAATATTCCTCAAGGTGTTTGGGACGTATCATATCTTCTCTCAGCCCGTTCGGATCCCCGAAGATATCTCCTACACAAATCTCGTGCAGGATATGTGGTCATCTTTCGCCCGCACGGGCAATCCCAATCCCGACAAAACATACCTGAAAGTGCGAGGGCCTGCGTATGCTAGTACACTGACCCTGTTGGAGAAGACAGGATGGGAATGGCCGCAATTCAAACACGAAGCGACAAATGTCGCGTCCTTGGATTACCCAGATATTAGTATCCTGGACGGTATGCCTGACGATGCAAATGGGAGGTGCGCAGTGATAACCAACGCCACTAGTAGTTAAACTAAAATGTCAAGTCATACGTTGATCTTCATGTGTATGTATACAAAGATTCCCGATGAGAATGAAAACATGATCTGAGTCGACGTCTCCTAATTTCCATCGTTCAGCGTTTCGATAGCATGTCGACTGATACTGATTAATATACTCCTCCTCCTCCTCCTCCTCCTCCTCCTCCTCCTCCTCCTCCTCCCACAATCTASCCCATCTCTCAGTGCTACTCCAGCAGAGAGCTCCATCTCATGCCTCAGCTGGCCAGTTATGACTTGCCAGAAACCCTTAGAATTACCAAATACGGCAGTTCTTGTTGTCTTCAGACTCAATCTTCAAGTCGAAATTCGCATTACTATCTACTGAGCGGTCGCTCGCTCTCGCAACTTCCAAGTTTCAGGATGTTCAACAACATTGACAGGGAATTGACGGTGAAAAGGCTTTGAAGTTTCTTCTTGATCCAAGCGGACTTGCAATTCATGACGCCAACCTGTCTGTAAATGTGTAATGAATGCCACCGAATAACTTGGCCAGCACCATCAGCAGGTGAGTTTTCTTTGAATCTTGCACCGTGCGACTAATGATTTAACTTGAACGCAGTCTCAGACCTCATCCAGTTCAACAACCATTCCTCTGCTCCCAGTAGCCGCTGTACACCACCCTGCACATCTTCGCAGATTGCGCAAACCCTTGTCCTCACCAAGCTTTGCCTTCAGCCTCTACACCTGGTTCGCATGTGCAACTGGCACTAGTAAACCATGCTCAACCCGAAGGAAGAACGTACATGACACTTCAAGATGCGCTCGTTCGTGTGGAGACTTGGATGAAGCGCCAAAGGCTTTTGAATGGGAGAGTGGCTGAAGGGCAAAAGAAGCGGCGGCGTGCGCCTTTGGTTGCTACTCTGAAATTGAATTTATGGGAGGATAAAGGGAACGTCAAGCTTGATTTCGATGTACGTTTTTAATGCTCGCGGCATGTTTAAGCTATTCATTCTTGTCACATTGACAGAGTCAGTCCTCGCTCGATAAAGTAGGATCGATGTCCTTGCTTGTTCCATCTGCCGACGATCTTGGCAAGAGGATAGAAAGTGTTCGTCCGTCGATAGCTCGGCGTTGTCAGCGTCAGTCAACTGCCAAACAAAGCGCAACCCGACTACCTAAACCGAAGATCAAGGACTCGAGTTCTTTAACTCAGCGTAAAGGGCAAATGCGGGCGGGTAGGAAGTCGATTCGAGCTTCACTAGCTACCGGCGAGAATTTAGGCCAGGTTTGTCTTTCAACATTGTATGTGGTCATCAACGTAAACTGATTTGAATTGTAGAGAGGCGATGCCAGCTTACTTGTCGCTACACCTAGAGTACCCAAGTCAAAGCAGCAGAATATCCGAGGAGTACATGTGGTCCTTCGCCCGCTGCCCAATCTCATGTCACCATCGATCTCATTCAGAGATGCTACTTTAGGGGCTTGAAGACAAGGATGGCGCTGACGAGTGGTGAACATATGACAAGCTATATTTTGCATTTTGCCTATAGTAGAATTCATCTTTGATCCTTTGACAAACAAGTCCTGATCTTTTTGCTTTTGAGTTAGAGAAATATGCTGCACAAGCTGATCCAATGTCGGTCACCACTTAATCACCGATCCATTGAATGGAGAATTGAATTTCGTTTCTGTTTCGTACCACCATCAAGCACCATGTCGGGCCCCGTCTCCCTCCCGTTTTGCTATGTGTCTCTTTCCATCTGATAACAACAGCGGTGTGCTCATAACATAACGACAACGACGCCCTCACAACATAACGACAACGGGGTGCCATACCTGGTCATATGTATGCAGTTGACGCGGCCATCCTCGATTTTCCAAGCATATGACCGCAATTCGCAAATTGAACGGTTTGATGAGTACCTGTAACCGCATGCTCTACAAGTATGACGATAGCGTGGCGGAAGTTCTGCTACATCTACTAGTTGAGTCCTCAAATACGTCCGTGGTCATGCGCCTTTTACAGCTAAAAATTATTTGTTTTATTTAGCAGCACGAAGCTTCAAGTTGGATTTCGGATTTCGTGCCACTTCACGAAGACTTCCGATATGCGTCTCGCTTCATCTTCGTATCTGGCTTGGACCTTGCTTTCTGTTTCTCGAGCTGCAAGCGCTGCTAGTACCCAGAGCAGGTCTGTATCGTTACTTTTCGAAAACGACGGAAATTGGGAGGTATGTACATAAAGAATGGGATTCAATGAAACTCTAATCTTAATGGCCAGAACTTCAACGCTCGATCAAGTGCTTTATTGTTTTATGAGGCTGCCACAGCTAGCGATGCTATGACTATCTGCCAAGAAAATAACGAGACTTTGTTTAATGAAGAAAAGGTTGCGGAGTGGGTTTCTTCCTCTTTGGTCAACGATTGGGCCTGTTTATATTCATGTGTATTGCAGTATCTCAAATGAGCTCAACTACCTGCATTTCCTCGGAGACCTCAGCGATAATACTCAGCTTTGGGTTGCTTCTGAAGGACACCATGACGAAGCCACCATTTTTGCGCCGTTTTCGACCTTGCATACCTCTACTGTCGAGTCGCCCACCGAAAAACTACCTTTCCTTTGCACAAACTCCGCACCTCTGACTGACAAAGTCGACATGGACTTTTCTTTGTCCCCACGAATGAGCGTCACGTCCAACGGCACCGTGTTCACTGGGTAGGTCCGTTTTTTTCTGAAGGTGTTTTCTCAGGCATTATGATTCGATTCCAGAACACGCGATCATATGACCTTTCGATTCACGGGAATTCCGTATGCTCAGCCTCCTACCGGATCGCTGAGGTTCCGATACCCAGAAAGGTGGATTGGCACTCATGTCGATGCCACTGCTTGTAGGTTTTTCCGGTCTCGTTCCTGTTCATGACCTTATTATACTTCCCAACAGTACAGCCCGCATGCTTGCAATTTGGATTTTTCGCAAATAACGATCTGGGTCTTAATCCTTGGGGCACGAGCGAAGACTGGTAAGTGCTCATCTCTGTATAAGGACATGGTTCCCTCTGACTTTTTATTTCAGTTTATTCCTGAATGTATACACGCACTTCATCCCTTCGGACACGGTTAATCCGTCGTCTTTGAAACCAGTGCTTTTCTGGATGCACGGTGGCGGGAACACTGGCGGCACGGGTGCTGACGCGACTTTCGATGGAGGGCCACTTGTCTCACGTACTGATGTCGTCGTTGTCACCATCAACTACCGTCTCAACATCTTCGGCTACCTCGGTCTCAATGATTCTGTCATTACTGGTAACTATGCTATGGCGGACAAGATAGCTGCTCTGGAATGGGTGCGAGATAATATAAGGAATTTTGGTGGGGATCCGGAACGGGTGACAATCTTTGGACAATCTGCGGGTGGTTGGTCCGTAGTTGATTTGTTGAAGAGTCCAAAAGCAGCTGGATTGTTTGCGAGGGCCATCTCGCAATCAGGCGGGTCAAGTACGTTGATAACACAGCAGGCAGAGACTGAGATGGCTAGTGAGTTATTTCTCTCTTTCGTCACGTTCAGTAGGGCTCATAATTTTGTTACAGCTCCTTTCCTCAACGAATTCTGTGATAGTACTGGAGAGGAACGATTGGAATGTCTCCAAGCCCTGCCGGCTGAGGTACTTCTAAACATCACACTCTCCAATCTAACCTCTTGGGATACCGTGCTTGACGGGATATATGCTATTGATTCTGCAGTGCACCAGATGAGTCTCGGTCCAAGTGCCATTAATAGCGTACCTGTCATCATCGGCTTCATGCCAGAGGAGGGTCAATCGTATGTCCAGCATCCTAAAGATCGGGCCTTCATACTGATCTTCGAAACCCAGATTACTGCAAGAAGAGATCGCTCCAAATGCGACAGACTTCAATGCAAGCCTCACAACTACATGCGGCACGGCACTAGCCCAGGTGGTACTGGAGTCCGGACTTTGGACTGTTAACGATGACTTTACTGTTTGTAACATCAGCAAAACCTGATTTTTGTTTCCCAGATAGAAAAGGGATGTACAGTAGACTAAGGGTTGTAGACACATAGGGACAGCTATATAAAAGTCGAGAAGCTGTACACATCTATGAAGCTCTGTATATATTTCTATAGATCTATACATTTTCATGAATTTAGGCGGTATCTATACAGTTGTATACAGTTTGGCAAGGACATACAGTTCGGTGAT